>CAJUWN010000624.1:0-29205 GCA_910589765.1 Avena atlantica
CATGAAAACTATGGGCCATAAATGCAAAAACGACGAGTTTTTTCTCATAACTCTCAAACGTGTATCGTGTCTTTACAGGCCATGCAAATGCCCTTGGAAACCCAAAAACTGTGGGCAATAGCTCATGGAAAACAGCCATAAAACATGAAAACGACAATTTTTGCTCATAACTCTCAAACATGTATCAGATGTTACGAGTCGTTTAAATTGCCTTAGAACCCCAAAAATGTGGACAATAGCTCATGAAAACGGCCATAAAACGAGAAAACAATGAGTTTTTGGTCATAACTCTCAAATATGTATCATGTCTTTACAGGCCATGCAAATGCCCTTCAAACCCAAAAACGGTGGGCAATATCTCATCAAAACACCAATAAAACGCGATAACGACGAGGTTTTGCTCATAACTATCAAACGTGTATCGGGTGTTTACGAGTCATTTAAATCTCTCTAGAACCCCAAATTGTGGACAATAGCTCATGAAAACAGCTAAAAACGCGAAAAATATGAGTATTTTGGTCATAACTCTCAAATATGTATCATGTCTTTACAAGCCATGCAAATGCACTTCAAACCCGAAAAATGTGAGCAATAGCTCATGAAAACAGCCATAAAATGCGAAAACGATGAGTTTTTGGTCATGTCTCTCAAACATGTATTGGGTTTTTTGGGGCATGCAAATCGCCGTGGAACACCAAAACTGTGGGCAATAGCTCATGAAAACAGCCATAAAACGCGAAAACGACGAGTTTTTGCTCAAAAATCTCAAACGTGTATCGGGTGTTTACAGGCCATGCAAATTACCTTGGAACCCAAAAACTATGGGCATTAGCTCAAGAAAACAGCCAAAAATGCGAAAACGATGAGTCTTTGGTCATGTCTATCAAACACGTATTGGGTTTTATGGGGAGTGCAAATCGCCCTCGACAAACCAAAACTATGGGCAATAGCTCATGAAAATGGCCATAAAACACAAAAACTCCGAGTTTTTGGTCATAACACTCAAGCATGTATCGTGTCTTACAGGCCATGCAAATTTCCATGGAACCCCAAAACAGTGGGCAATAGCTCTTGAAAATGTCCATCAAACGCGAAAACGGCATTTTTTGGTCATATGTCTTAAACATGTATCGAGTCTGATGGGCTATACAAATCGCCTTTGAACACGAAAATTGTGGGTAATAGCTTATGAAATGGCCATAAAATATGAAAACAACGTGTTTTTGCTCATAACTCTCGAAGGTGTATTGGGTGTTACGAGTCGTTTAAATCGCCCTAAAACCCCAAAGCTGTGGACAATAGCTCATGAAAACGGCTATAAAACGCGAAAACAACGTGTATTTGGTCATAACTCTTAAATATGTATCATGTATTTACAGGCCATGCAAATTCCCAAGGAACCCGAAAACTGTGGGCAATTGCGCATGAAAACAGCCATAAAACACGAAAACGAGCAGTTTTTGGTCATGTGTCAAACACGTATTGCGTTTATGGGGCGTGCAAATCGCCCTGGAACACCAAACTATCGGCAATAGCTCATGAAAAAAACCATAAAACACAAAAACGATGAGTTTTTGGTCATGTCTCTCAAACATGTATTGAGTTTGATGGGGCATGCAAATCTCCCTGGAAACCAAAATTGTGGACAAGATCTCATGAAAATAGCCATAAAACGCGATAACGACGAGGTTTTGCTCATAACGCTCAAACGTGCATCGGGTGTTACGAGTCGTTTAAATCGCTCTAGAACCCCAAAACTGTAGACAATAGCTCATGAAAACGGCTAAAAACGCGAAAACGATGAGTATTTGGTCATAACTCTCAAATATGTATCATGTCTTTACAGGCCATGCAAATGCACTTGGAACCCGAAAACTGTGGGCAATAGCACATGAAAAGAGCCACAAAACACGAAAATGGCGATTTTTTGGTCATGTCTCTCAAACACGTATTGGGTTTATGGAGTGTGCAAATCGCCCTAGAACACCAAAACTTTGGGAAATAACTCATGAACACGGCCATAAAACGCGAAAACGGCGAGATTTTGCTCATAACTCTCAAACGTATATCGTGTCTTTACAGGCCATGCAAATTTCCTTGAAACCCGAAAACTGTGGGCAATAGCTCATGAAAACATCCATAAAACGCGAAAACTATGAGTTTTTGGTCATGTCTCTCAAACACGTATTGGGTTTTGTGGGGCATGCAAATCGTCCTAGAAAAACCAAAACTATGGGCAATAGCTTCTTGAAAATGGCCATAAAACGCAAAAATGACGAGTTTTTGGTCATAACTCTCAAACATGTATCGTGTCTTATAGGCCATGCAAATCGCCATGGAATCCCAAAACTGGGGGCAATATCTCTTGAAAACAGCATGTTTTTGGTCATATGTCTCAAACATGTATCGAGTCTTATGGGCTATGCAAATCGCCTCTGAACACCAAAATTGTGGGTAATAGCTCATGAAAACGCCCATAAAACGTGTATTGGGTGTTACGAGTCGTTTAAATCGCCCTAAAACCCAAAGCTATGGGCAGTAGCTCATGAAAACGGCTACAAAACTTGAAAACAACGTGTTTTTGGTCATAACTCTTAAATACGTATCATGTATTTACAGGCCATGTAAATGCCCTTCGAACAAGAAAACTATGGGCACTTTTGCATGAAAACAGCCATAAAACACGAAAACGACGAGTTTTTGGTCATGTCTCTCAAACACGTATTGAGTTTTATGGGACGTGCAATCACCCTGGAACACCAAAACTATGGGCAATAGCTCATGAACAGGGACATAAAACGCAAAAACGACGAGTTTTTGGTCATGTCTCTCAATCATGTATTGAGTTTTATGGGGCGTGCATATCGTCCTGGAAAACCAAACTGTGGGCAATATCTCATGAAAACAGCCATAAAACGCGATAACGACAAGGTTTTGCTCAAAACTCTCAAACGTGTATCGGGTGTTACGAGTCGTTTAAATCGCTCTAGAACCCCAAAACAGTGGACAATAGCTCATGAAAACGGCTATAAAACACGAAAACGATGAGTATTTGGTCATAACTCTCAAATATGTATCATGTCTTTACAGGCCATGCAAATGCACTTCGAACCCGAAAACTGTGGGCAATAGCACATGAAAAGAGCCACAAAACACGAAAACAACGAGTTTTTGGTCATATCTCTCAAACACCTATTGGGTTTATGGAGTGTGCAAATCGCCCAAGAACACCAAAACATTGGGAAATAACTCATGAACACGGCCATAAAACGCGAAAACGACGAGATTTTTCTCATAACTCTCAAACGTATATCGTGTCTTTACAGGCCATGCAAATGCCCTTGAAACCCGAAAACTGTGGGCAATAGCTCATGAAAACATCCATAAAACGCGAAAGCGATGAGTTTTTGGTCATGTCTCTTAAACACGTATTGGTTTTTATGGGGCATGCAAATCGTCCTGGAAAAACCAAAACAATGGGCAATAGCTCATGAAAATGGCCATAAAACACAAAAACGACGAGTTTTTGGTCAAAACTCTCAAACATGTATCGTGTCTTATAGGCCATGCAAATCGCCATGGAATCCCAAAACTGTGGGCAATATCTCTTGAAAACGGCATGTTTTTGGTCATATGTCTATAACATGTATCGAGTCTTATGGGCTATGCAAATCGCCTTTGAACACCAAAATTGTGGGTAATAGCTCATGAAAACGCCCATAAAACATGAAAAAACGTGTTTTTTCTCATAACTCTCGAACGTGTACTGGGTGTTACGAGTCGTTTAAACCGCCCTAAAACCCCAAAGCTATGGGCAATACCTCTTGAAAACGGCTATAAAACGTGAAAACAACGTGAAAACAGCATGTCTTTACAGGCCATGTAAATGCCCTTCGAACCCGAAAAATATGGGCACTTGTGCATGAAAACAGCCATAAAACACGAAAACGACGAGTTTTTGGTCATGTCTCTCAAACAAGTATTGGGTTTTATGGGGCGTGCAATCACCCTGGAACACCAAAACTATGGGCAATAGCTCATGGACAGGGACATAAAACGCAAAAACGACGATTTTTTGGTCATAACTCTCAAATATGTATCGTGTCTTTACAGGCCATGCAAATGCCCATTGGAACCCGAAAACAATAGGCAATAGCTCATGAAAACAACCATAAAACATGAAAACGACGAGTTTTTTGTCATGTCTCTCAAACATGTATTGAGTTTTATGGGGCGTGCAAATCGCCCTGGAAAACCAAACTGTGGGCAATATCTCATGAAAACAGCCATAAAACGCGATAACGACGAGGTTTTGCTCAAAACTCTCAAACGTGTATCGGGTGTTACGAGTCGTTTAAATCGGTCTAGAACCCCAAAACAGTGGACAATAGCTCATGAAAACGGCTATAAAACGCGAAAACGATGAGTATTTGGTCATAACTCTCAAATATGTATCATGTCTTTACATGCCATGCAAATGCTCTTCGAACCCGAAAAATGTGGGCAATTGGGCATGAAAACGGCCATAAAACACGAAAACGACGAGTGTTTTGTCATGTCTCTCAAACACGTATTCGGTTTATGGAGTGTGCAAATCACCCTGGAACACCAAAACAATGGGCAATAGCTCTTGAAAACGGCCATAAAACGCAAAAACGACGAGTTTTTGTCATAACTCTCAAATATGTATCGTGTCTTTACATGCCATGCAAATTCCCTTGAAACCCGAAAACTGTAATCAATAGCTCATGAAAACATCCATAAAACGCGAAAACGATGAGTTTTTGGTCATAACTCTCAAATATGTATCATGTCTTTACAGGCCATGCAAATGCACTTGGAACCCGAAAACTGTGGGCAATAGCACATGAAAAGAGCCACAAAACACGAAAATGGCGATTTTTTGGTCATGTCTCTCAAACACGTATTGGGTTTATGGAGTGTGCAAATCGCCCTAGAACACCAAAACTTTGGGAAATAACTCATGAACACGGCCATAAAACGCGAAAACGACGAGATTTTGCTCATAACTCTCAAACGTATATCGTGTCTTTACAGGCCATGCAAATTTCCTTGAAACCCGAAAACTGTGGGCAATAGCTCATGAAAACATCCATAAAACGCGAAAACTATGAGTTTTTGGTCATGTCTCTCAAACACGTATTGGGTTTTGTGGGGCATGCAAATCGTCCTAGAAAAACCAAAACTATGGGCAATAGCTCTTGAAAATGGCCATAAAACGCAAAAATGACGAGTTTTTGGTCATAACTCTCAAACATGTATCGTGTCTTATAGGCCATGCAAATCGCCATGGAATCCCAAAACTGGGGGCAATATCTCTTGAAAACAGCATGTTTTTGGTCATATGTCTCAAACATGTATCGAGTCTTATGGGCTATGCAAATCGCCTCTGAACACCAAAATTGTGGGTAATAGCTCATGAAAACGCCCATAAAACGTGTATTGGGTGTTACGAGTCGTTTAAATCGCCCTAAAACCCCAAAGCTATGGGCAGTAGCTCATGAAAACGGCTACAAAACTTGAAAACAACGTGTTTTTGGTCATAACTCTTAAATACGTATCATGTATTTACAGGCCATGTAAATGCCCTTCGAACAAGAAAACTATGGGCACTTTTGCATGAAAACAGCCATAAAACACGAAAACGACGAGTTTTTGGTCATGTCTCTCAAACACGTATTGAGTTTTATGGGACGTGCAATCACCCTGGAACACCAAAACTATGGGCAATAGCTCATGAACAGGGACATAAAACGCAAAAACGACGAGTTTTTGGTCATGTCTCTCAATCATGTATTGAGTTTTATGGGGCGTGCATATCGTCCTGGAAAACCAAACTGTGGGCAATATCTCATGAAAACAGCCATAAAACGCGATAACGACAAGGTTTTGCTCAAAACTCTCAAACGTGTATCGGGTGTTACGAGTCGTTTAAATCGCTCTAGAACCCCAAAACAGTGGACAATAGCTCATGAAAACGGCTATAAAACACGAAAACGATGAGTATTTGGTCATAACTCTCAAATATGTATCATGTCTTTACAGGCCATGCAAATGCACTTCGAACCCGAAAACTGTGGGCAATAGCACATGAAAAGAGCCACAAAACACGAAAACAACGAGTTTTTGGTCATATCTCTCAAACACCTATTGGGTTTATGGAGTGTGCAAATCGCCCAAGAACACCAAAACATTGGGAAATAACTCATGAACACGGCCATAAAACGCGAAAACGACGAGATTTTTCTCATAACTCTCAAACGTATATCGTGTCTTTACAGGCCATGCAAATGCCCTTGAAACCCGAAAACTGTGGGCAATAGCTCATGAAAACATCCATAAAACGCGAAAGCGATGAGTTTTTGGTCATGTCTCTTAAACACGTATTGGTTTTTATGGGGCATGCAAATCGTCCTGGAAAAACCAAAACAATGGGCAATAGCTCATGAAAATGGCCATAAAACACAAAAACGACGAGTTTTTGGTCAAAACTCTCAAACATGTATCGTGTCTTATAGGCCATGCAAATCGCCATGGAATCCCAAAACTGTGGGCAATATCTCTTGAAAACGGCATGTTTTTGGTCATATGTCTATAACATGTATCGAGTCTTATGGGCTATGCAAATCGCCTTTGAACACCAAAATTGTGGGTAATAGCTCATGAAAACGCCCATAAAACATGAAAAAACGTGTTTTTTCTCATAACTCTCGAACGTGTACTGGGTGTTACGAGTCGTTTAAACCGCCCTAAAACCCCAAAGCTATGGGCAATACCTCTTGAAAACGGCTATAAAACGTGAAAACAACGTGAAAACAGCATGTCTTTACAGGCCATGTAAATGCCCTTCGAACCCGAAAACTATGGGCACTTGTGCATGAAAACAGCCATAAAACACGAAAACGACGAGTTTTTGGTCATGTCTCTCAAACAAGTATTGGGTTTTATGGGGCGTGCAATCACCCTGGAACACCAAAACTATGGGCAATAGCTCATGGACAGGGACATAAAACGCAAAAACGACGATTTTTTGGTCATAACTCTCAAATATGTATCGTGTCTTTACAGGCCATGCAAATGCCCATTGGAACCCGAAAACAATAGGCAATAGCTCATGAAAACAACCATAAAACATGAAAACGACGAGTTTTTTGTCATGTCTCTCAAACATGTATTGAGTTTTATGGGGCGTGCAAATCGCCCTGGAAAACCAAACTGTGGGCAATATCTCATGAAAACAGCCATAAAACGCGATAACGACGAGGTTTTGCTCAAAACTCTCAAACGTGTATCGGGTGTTACGAGTCGTTTAAATCGGTCTAGAACCCCAAAACAGTGGACAATAGCTCATGAAAACGGCTATAAAACGCGAAAACGATGAGTATTTGGTCATAACTCTCAAATATGTATCATGTCTTTACATGCCATGCAAATGCTCTTCGAACCCGAAAAATGTGGGCAATTGGGCATGAAAACGGCCATAAAACACGAAAACGACGAGTGTTTTGTCATGTCTCTCAAACACGTATTGGGTTTATGGAGTGTGCAAATCACCCTGGAACACCAAAACAATGGGCAATAGCTCTTGAAAACGGCCATAAAACGCAAAAACGACGAGTTTTTGTCATAACTCTCAAATATGTATCGTGTCTTTACATGCCATGCAAATTCCCTTGAAACCCGAAAACTGTAATCAATAGCTCATGAAAACATCCATAAAACGCGAAAACGATGAGTTTTTGGTCATAACTCTCAAATATGTATCATGTCTTTACAGGCCATGCAAATGCACTTGGAACCCGAAAACTGTGGGCAATAGCACATGAAAAGAGCCACAAAACACGAAAATGGCGATTTTTTGGTCATGTCTCTCAAACACGTATTGGGTTTATGGAGTGTGCAAATCGCCCTAGAACACCAAAACTTTGGGAAATAACTCATGAACACGGCCATAAAACGCGAAAACGACGAGATTTTGCTCATAACTCTCAAACGTATATCGTGTCTTTACAGGCCATGCAAATTTCCTTGAAACCCGAAAACTGTGGGCAATAGCTCATGAAAACATCCATAAAACGCGAAAACTATGAGTTTTTGGTCATGTCTCTCAAACACGTATTGGGTTTTGTGGGGCATGCAAATCGTCCTAGAAAAACCAAAACTATGGGCAATAGCTCTTGAAAATGGCCATAAAACGCAAAAATGACGAGTTTTTGGTCATAACTCTCAAACATGTATCGTGTCTTATAGGCCATGCAAATCGCCATGGAATCCCAAAACTGGGGGCAATATCTCTTGAAAACAGCATGTTTTTGGTCATATGTCTCAAACATGTATCGAGTCTTATGGGCTATGCAAATCGCCTCTGAACACCAAAATTGTGGGTAATAGCTCATGAAAACGCCCATAAAACGTGTATTGGGTGTTACGAGTCGTTTAAATCGCCCTAAAACCCCAAAGCTATGGGCAGTAGCTCATGAAAACGGCTACAAAACTTGAAAACAACGTGTTTTTGGTCATAACTCTTAAATACGTATCATGTATTTACAGGCCATGTAAATGCCCTTCGAACAAGAAAACTATGGGCACTTTTGCATGAAAACAGCCATAAAACACGAAAACGACGAGTTTTTGGTCATGTCTCTCAAACACGTATTGAGTTTTATGGGACGTGCAATCACCCTGGAACACCAAAACTATGGGCAATAGCTCATGAACAGGGACATAAAACGCAAAAACGACGAGTTTTTGGTCATGTCTCTCAATCATGTATTGAGTTTTATGGGGCGTGCATATCGTCCTGGAAAACCAAACTGTGGGCAATATCTCATGAAAACAGCCATAAAACGCGATAACGACAAGGTTTTGCTCAAAACTCTCAAACGTGTATCGGGTGTTACGAGTCGTTTAAATCGCTCTAGAACCCCAAAACAGTGGACAATAGCTCATGAAAACGGCTATAAAACACGAAAACGATGAGTATTTGGTCATAACTCTCAAATATGTATCATGTCTTTACAGGCCATGCAAATGCACTTCGAACCCGAAAACTGTGGGCAATAGCACATGAAAAGAGCCACAAAACACGAAAACAACGAGTTTTTGGTCATATCTCTCAAACACCTATTGGGTTTATGGAGTGTGCAAATCGCCCAAGAACACCAAAACATTGGGAAATAACTCATGAACACGGCCATAAAACGCGAAAACGACGAGATTTTTCTCATAACTCTCAAACGTATATCGTGTCTTTACAGGCCATGCAAATGCCCTTGAAACCCGAAAACTGTGGGCAATAGCTCATGAAAACATCCATAAAACGCGAAAGCGATGAGTTTTTGGTCATGTCTCTTAAACACGTATTGGTTTTTATGGGGCATGCAAATCGTCCTGGAAAAACCAAAACAATGGGCAATAGCTCATGAAAATGGCCATAAAACACAAAAACGACGAGTTTTTGGTCAAAACTCTCAAACATGTATCGTGTCTTATAGGCCATGCAAATCGCCATGGAATCCCAAAACTGTGGGCAATATCTCTTGAAAACGGCATGTTTTTGGTCATATGTCTATAACATGTATCGAGTCTTATGGGCTATGCAAATCGCCTTTGAACACCAAAATTGTGGGTAATAGCTCATGAAAACGCCCATAAAACATGAAAAAACGTGTTTTTTCTCATAACTCTCGAACGTGTACTGGGTGTTACGAGTCGTTTAAACCGCCCTAAAACCCCAAAGCTATGGGCAATACCTCTTGAAAACGGCTATAAAACGTGAAAACAACGTGAAAACAGCATGTCTTTACAGGCCATGTAAATGCCCTTCGAACCCGAAAAATATGGGCACTTGTGCATGAAAACAGCCATAAAACACGAAAACGACGAGTTTTTGGTCATGTCTCTCAAACAAGTATTGGGTTTTATGGGGCGTGCAATCACCCTGGAACACCAAAACTATGGGCAATAGCTCATGGACAGGGACATAAAACGCAAAAACGACGATTTTTTGGTCATAACTCTCAAATATGTATCGTGTCTTTACAGGCCATGCAAATGCCCATTGGAACCCGAAAACAATAGGCAATAGCTCATGAAAACAACCATAAAACATGAAAACGACGAGTTTTTTGTCATGTCTCTCAAACATGTATTGAGTTTTATGGGGCGTGCAAATCGCCCTGGAAAACCAAACTGTGGGCAATATCTCATGAAAACAGCCATAAAACGCGATAACGACGAGGTTTTGCTCAAAACTCTCAAACGTGTATCGGGTGTTACGAGTCGTTTAAATCGGTCTAGAACCCCAAAACAGTGGACAATAGCTCATGAAAACGGCTATAAAACGCGAAAACGATGAGTATTTGGTCATAACTCTCAAATATGTATCATGTCTTTACATGCCATGCAAATGCTCTTCGAACCCGAAAAATGTGGGCAATTGGGCATGAAAACGGCCATAAAACACGAAAACGACGAGTGTTTTGTCATGTCTCTCAAACACGTATTGGGTTTATGGAGTGTGCAAATCACCCTGGAACACCAAAACAATGGGCAATAGCTCTTGAAAACGGCCATAAAACGCAAAAACGACGAGTTTTTGTCATAACTCTCAAATATGTATCGTGTCTTTACATGCCATGCAAATTCCCTTGAAACCCGAAAACTGTAATCAATAGCTCATGAAAACATCCATAAAACGCGAAAACGATGAGTTTTTGGTCATAACTCTCAAATATGTATCATGTCTTTACAGGCCATGCAAATGCACTTGGAACCCGAAAACTGTGGGCAATAGCACATGAAAAGAGCCACAAAACACGAAAATGGCGATTTTTTGGTCATGTCTCTCAAACACGTATTGGGTTTATGGAGTGTGCAAATCGCCCTAGAACACCAAAACTTTGGGAAATAACTCATGAACACGGCCATAAAACGCGAAAACGACGAGATTTTGCTCATAACTCTCAAACGTATATCGTGTCTTTACAGGCCATGCAAATTTCCTTGAAACCCGAAAACTGTGGGCAATAGCTCATGAAAACATCCATAAAACGCGAAAACTATGAGTTTTTGGTCATGTCTCTCAAACACGTATTGGGTTTTGTGGGGCATGCAAATCGTCCTAGAAAAACCAAAACTATGGGCAATAGCTCTTGAAAATGGCCATAAAACGCAAAAATGACGAGTTTTTGGTCATAACTCTCAAACATGTATCGTGTCTTATAGGCCATGCAAATCGCCATGGAATCCCAAAACTGGGGGCAATATCTCTTGAAAACAGCATGTTTTTGGTCATATGTCTCAAACATGTATCGAGTCTTATGGGCTATGCAAATCGCCTCTGAACACCAAAATTGTGGGTAATAGCTCATGAAAACGCCCATAAAACGTGTATTGGGTGTTACGAGTCGTTTAAATCGCCCTAAAACCCCAAAGCTATGGGCAGTAGCTCATGAAAACGGCTACAAAACTTGAAAACAACGTGTTTTTGGTCATAACTCTTAAATACGTATCATGTATTTACAGGCCATGTAAATGCCCTTCGAACAAGAAAACTATGGGCACTTTTGCATGAAAACAGCCATAAAACACGAAAACGACGAGTTTTTGGTCATGTCTCTCAAACACGTATTGAGTTTTATGGGACGTGCAATCACCCTGGAACACCAAAACTATGGGCAATAGCTCATGAACAGGGACATAAAACGCAAAAACGACGAGTTTTTGGTCATGTCTCTCAATCATGTATTGAGTTTTATGGGGCGTGCATATCGTCCTGGAAAACCAAACTGTGGGCAATATCTCATGAAAACAGCCATAAAACGCGATAACGACAAGGTTTTGCTCAAAACTCTCAAACGTGTATCGGGTGTTACGAGTCGTTTAAATCGCTCTAGAACCCCAAAACAGTGGACAATAGCTCATGAAAACGGCTATAAAACACGAAAACGATGAGTATTTGGTCATAACTCTCAAATATGTATCATGTCTTTACAGGCCATGCAAATGCACTTCGAACCCGAAAACTGTGGGCAATAGCACATGAAAAGAGCCACAAAACACGAAAACAACGAGTTTTTGGTCATATCTCTCAAACACCTATTGGGTTTATGGAGTGTGCAAATCGCCCAAGAACACCAAAACATTGGGAAATAACTCATGAACACGGCCATAAAACGCGAAAACGACGAGATTTTTCTCATAACTCTCAAACGTATATCGTGTCTTTACAGGCCATGCAAATGCCCTTGAAACCCGAAAACTGTGGGCAATAGCTCATGAAAACATCCATAAAACGCGAAAGCGATGAGTTTTTGGTCATGTCTCTTAAACACGTATTGGTTTTTATGGGGCATGCAAATCGTCCTGGAAAAACCAAAACAATGGGCAATAGCTCATGAAAATGGCCATAAAACACAAAAACGACGAGTTTTTGGTCAAAACTCTCAAACATGTATCGTGTCTTATAGGCCATGCAAATCGCCATGGAATCCCAAAACTGTGGGCAATATCTCTTGAAAACGGCATGTTTTTGGTCATATGTCTATAACATGTATCGAGTCTTATGGGCTATGCAAATCGCCTTTGAACACCAAAATTGTGGGTAATAGCTCATGAAAACGCCCATAAAACATGAAAAAACGTGTTTTTTCTCATAACTCTCGAACGTGTACTGGGTGTTACGAGTCGTTTAAACCGCCCTAAAACCCCAAAGCTATGGGCAATACCTCTTGAAAACGGCTATAAAACGTGAAAACAACGTGAAAACAGCATGTCTTTACAGGCCATGTAAATGCCCTTCGAACCCGAAAAATATGGGCACTTGTGCATGAAAACAGCCATAAAACACGAAAACGACGAGTTTTTGGTCATGTCTCTCAAACAAGTATTGGGTTTTATGGGGCGTGCAATCACCCTGGAACACCAAAACTATGGGCAATAGCTCATGGACAGGGACATAAAACGCAAAAACGACGATTTTTTGGTCATAACTCTCAAATATGTATCGTGTCTTTACATGCCATGCAAATGCCCATTGGAACCCGAAAACAATAGGCAATAGCTCATGAAAACAACCATAAAACATGAAAACGACGAGTTTTTTGTCATGTCTCTCAAACATGTATTGAGTTTTATGGGGCGTGCAAATCGCCCTGGAAAACCAAACTGTGGGCAATATCTCATGAAAACAGCCATAAAACGCGATAACGACGAGGTTTTGCTCAAAACTCTCAAACGTGTATCGGGTGTTACGAGTCGTTTAAATCGGTCTAGAACCCCAAAACAGTGGACAATAGCTCATGAAAACGGCTATAAAACGCGAAAACGATGAGTATTTGGTCATAACTCTCAAATATGTATCATGTCTTTACATGCCATGCAAATGCTCTTCGAACCCGAAAAATGTGGGCAATTGGGCATGAAAACGGCCATAAAACACGAAAACGACGAGTGTTTTGTCATGTCTCTCAAACACGTATTGGGTTTATGGAGTGTGCAAATCACCCTGGAACACCAAAACAATGGGCAATAGCTCTTGAAAACGGCCATAAAACGCAAAAACGACGAGTTTTTGTCATAACTCTCAAATATGTATCGTGTCTTTACATGCCATGCAAATTCCCTTGAAACCCGAAAACTGTAATCAATAGCTCATGAAAACATCCATAAAACGCGAAAACGATGAGTTTTTGGTCATAACTCTCAAATATGTATCATGTCTTTACAGGCCATGCAAATGCACTTGGAACCCGAAAACTGTGGGCAATAGCACATGAAAAGAGCCACAAAACACGAAAATGGCGATTTTTTGGTCATGTCTCTCAAACACGTATTGGGTTTATGGAGTGTGCAAATCGCCCTAGAACACCAAAACTTTGGGAAATAACTCATGAACACGGCCATAAAACGCGAAAACGACGAGATTTTGCTCATAACTCTCAAACGTATATCGTGTCTTTACAGGCCATGCAAATTTCCTTGAAACCCGAAAACTGTGGGCAATAGCTCATGAAAACATCCATAAAACGCGAAAACTATGAGTTTTTGGTCATGTCTCTCAAACACGTATTGGGTTTTGTGGGGCATGCAAATCGTCCTAGAAAAACCAAAACTATGGGCAATAGCTCTTGAAAATGGCCATAAAACGCAAAAATGACGAGTTTTTGGTCATAACTCTCAAACATGTATCGTGTCTTATAGGCCATGCAAATCGCCATGGAATCCCAAAACTGGGGGCAATATCTCTTGAAAACAGCATGTTTTTGGTCATATGTCTCAAACATGTATCGAGTCTTATGGGCTATGCAAATCGCCTCTGAACACCAAAATTGTGGGTAATAGCTCATGAAAACGCCCATAAAACGTGTATTGGGTGTTACGAGTCGTTTAAATCGCCCTAAAACCCCAAAGCTATGGGCAGTAGCTCATGAAAACGGCTACAAAACTTGAAAACAACGTGTTTTTGGTCATAACTCTTAAATACGTATCATGTATTTACAGGCCATGTAAATGCCCTTCGAACAAGAAAACTATGGGCACTTTTGCATGAAAACAGCCATAAAACACGAAAACGACGAGTTTTTGGTCATGTCTCTCAAACACGTATTGAGTTTTATGGGACGTGCAATCACCCTGGAACACCAAAACTATGGGCAATAGCTCATGAACAGGGACATAAAACGCAAAAACGACGAGTTTTTGGTCATGTCTCTCAATCATGTATTGAGTTTTATGGGGCGTGCATATCGTCCTGGAAAACCAAACTGTGGGCAATATCTCATGAAAACAGCCATAAAACGCGATAACGACAAGGTTTTGCTCAAAACTCTCAAACGTGTATCGGGTGTTACGAGTCGTTTAAATCGCTCTAGAACCCCAAAACAGTGGACAATAGCTCATGAAAACGGCTATAAAACACGAAAACGATGAGTATTTGGTCATAACTCTCAAATATGTATCATGTCTTTACAGGCCATGCAAATGCACTTCGAACCCGAAAACTGTGGGCAATAGCACATGAAAAGAGCCACAAAACACGAAAACAACGAGTTTTTGGTCATATCTCTCAAACACCTATTGGGTTTATGGAGTGTGCAAATCGCCCAAGAACACCAAAACATTGGGAAATAACTCATGAACACGGCCATAAAACGCGAAAACGACGAGATTTTTCTCATAACTCTCAAACGTATATCGTGTCTTTACAGGCCATGCAAATGCCCTTGAAACCCGAAAACTGTGGGCAATAGCTCATGAAAACATCCATAAAACGCGAAAGCGATGAGTTTTTGGTCATGTCTCTTAAACACGTATTGGTTTTTATGGGGCATGCAAATCGTCCTGGAAAAACCAAAACAATGGGCAATAGCTCATGAAAATGGCCATAAAACACAAAAACGACGAGTTTTTGGTCAAAACTCTCAAACATGTATCGTGTCTTATAGGCCATGCAAATCGCCATGGAATCCCAAAACTGTGGGCAATATCTCTTGAAAACGGCATGTTTTTGGTCATATGTCTATAACATGTATCGAGTCTTATGGGCTATGCAAATCGCCTTTGAACACCAAAATTGTGGGTAATAGCTCATGAAAACGCCCATAAAACATGAAAAAACGTGTTTTTTCTCATAACTCTCGAACGTGTACTGGGTGTTACGAGTCGTTTAAACCGCCCTAAAACCCCAAAGCTATGGGCAATACCTCTTGAAAACGGCTATAAAACGTGAAAACAACGTGAAAACAGCATGTCTTTACAGGCCATGTAAATGCCCTTCGAACCCGAAAAATATGGGCACTTGTGCATGAAAACAGCCATAAAACACGAAAACGACGAGTTTTTGGTCATGTCTCTCAAACAAGTATTGGGTTTTATGGGGCGTGCAATCACCCTGGAACACCAAAACTATGGGCAATAGCTCATGGACAGGGACATAAAACGCAAAAACGACGATTTTTTGGTCATAACTCTCAAATATGTATCGTGTCTTTACAGCCATGCAAATGCCCATTGGAACCCGAAAACAATAGGCAATAGCTCATGAAAACAACCATAAAACATGAAAACGACGAGTTTTTTGTCATGTCTCTCAAACATGTATTGAGTTTTATGGGGCGTGCAAATCGCCCTGGAAAACCAAACTGTGGGCAATATCTCATGAAAACAGCCATAAAACGCGATAACGACGAGGTTTTGCTCAAAACTCTCAAACGTGTATCGGGTGTTACGAGTCGTTTAAATCGGTCTAGAACCCCAAAACAGTGGACAATAGCTCATGAAAACGGCTATAAAACGCGAAAACGATGAGTATTTGGTCATAACTCTCAAATATGTATCATGTCTTTACATGCCATGCAAATGCTCTTCGAACCCGAAAAATGTGGGCAATTGGGCATGAAAACGGCCATAAAACACGAAAACGACGAGTGTTTTGTCATGTCTCTCAAACACGTATTGGGTTTATGGAGTGTGCAAATCACCCTGGAACACCAAAACAATGGGCAATAGCTCTTGAAAACGGCCATAAAACGCAAAAACGACGAGTTTTTGTCATAACTCTCAAATATGTATCGTGTCTTTACATGCCATGCAAATTCCCTTGAAACCCGAAAACTGTAATCAATAGCTCATGAAAACATCCATAAAACGCGAAAACGATGAGTTTTTGGTCATAACTCTCAAATATGTATCATGTCTTTACAGGCCATGCAAATGCACTTGGAACCCGAAAACTGTGGGCAATAGCACATGAAAAGAGCCACAAACACGAAAATGGCGATTTTTTGGTCATGTCTCTCAAACACGTATTGGGTTTATGGAGTGTGCAAATCGCCCTAGAACACCAAAACTTTGGGAAATAACTCATGAACACGGCCATAAAACGCGAAAACGACGAGATTTTGCTCATAACTCTCAAACGTATATCGTGTCTTTACAGGCCATGCAAATTTCCTTGAAACCCGAAAACTGTGGGCAATAGCTCATGAAAACATCCATAAAACGCGAAAACTATGAGTTTTTGGTCATGTCTCTCAAACACGTATTGGGTTTTGTGGGGCATGCAAATCGTCCTAGAAAAACCAAAACTATGGGCAATAGCTCTTGAAAATGGCCATAAAACGCAAAAATGACGAGTTTTTGGTCATAACTCTCAAACATGTATCGTGTCTTATAGGCCATGCAAATCGCCATGGAATCCCAAAACTGGGGGCAATATCTCTTGAAAACAGCATGTTTTTGGTCATATGTCTCAAACATGTATCGAGTCTTATGGGCTATGCAAATCGCCTCTGAACACCAAAATTGTGGGTAATAGCTCATGAAAACGCCCATAAAACGTGTATTGGGTGTTACGAGTCGTTTAAATCGCCCTAAAACCCCAAAGCTATGGGCAGTAGCTCATGAAAACGGCTACAAAACTTGAAAACAACGTGTTTTTGGTCATAACTCTTAAATACGTATCATGTATTTACAGGCCATGTAAATGCCCTTCGAACAAGAAAACTATGGGCACTTTTGCATGAAAACAGCCATAAAACACGAAAACGACGAGTTTTTGGTCATGTCTCTCAAACACGTATTGAGTTTTATGGGACGTGCAATCACCCTGGAACACCAAAACTATGGGCAATAGCTCATGAACAGGGACATAAAACGCAAAAACGACGAGTTTTTGGTCATGTCTCTCAATCATGTATTGAGTTTTATGGGGCGTGCATATCGTCCTGGAAAACCAAACTGTGGGCAATATCTCATGAAAACAGCCATAAAACGCGATAACGACAAGGTTTTGCTCAAAACTCTCAAACGTGTATCGGGTGTTACGAGTCGTTTAAATCGCTCTAGAACCCCAAAACAGTGGACAATAGCTCATGAAAACGGCTATAAAACACGAAAACGATGAGTATTTGGTCATAACTCTCAAATATGTATCATGTCTTTACAGGCCATGCAAATGCACTTCGAACCCGAAAACTGTGGGCAATAGCACATGAAAAGAGCCACAAAACACGAAAACAACGAGTTTTTGGTCATATCTCTCAAACACCTATTGGGTTTATGGAGTGTGCAAATCGCCCAAGAACACCAAAACATTGGGAAATAACTCATGAACACGGCCATAAAACGCGAAAACGACGAGATTTTTCTCATAACTCTCAAACGTATATCGTGTCTTTACAGGCCATGCAAATGCCCTTGAAACCCGAAAACTGTGGGCAATAGCTCATGAAAACATCCATAAAACGCGAAAGCGATGAGTTTTTGGTCATGTCTCTTAAACACGTATTGGTTTTTATGGGACATGCAAATCGTCCTGGAAAAACAAAACAATGGGCAATAGCTCATGAAAATGGCCATAAAACACAAAAACGACGAGTTTTTGGTCAAAACTCTCAAACATGTATCGTGTCTTATAGGCCATGCAAATCGCCATGGAATCCCAAAACTGTGGGCAATATCTCTTGAAAACGGCATGTTTTTGGTCATATGTCTATAACATGTATCGAGTCTTATGGGCTATGCAAATCGCCTTTGAACACCAAAATTGTGGGTAATAGCTCATGAAAACGCCCATAAAACATGAAAAAACGTGTTTTTTCTCATAACTCTCGAACGTGTACTGGGTGTTACGAGTCGTTTAAACCGCCCTAAAACCCCAAAGCTATGGGCAATACCTCTTGAAAACGGCTATAAAACGTGAAAACAACGTGAAAACAGCATGTCTTTACAGGCCATGTAAATGCCCTTCGAACCCGAAAACTATGGGCACTTGTGCATGAAAACAGCCATAAAACACGAAAACGACGAGTTTTTGGTCATGTCTCTCAAACAAGTATTGGGTTTTATGGGGCGTGCAATCACCCTGGAACACCAAAACTATGGGCAATAGCTCATGGACAGGGACATAAAACGCAAAAACGACGATTTTTTGGTCATAACTCTCAAATATGTATCGTGTCTTTACATGCCATGCAAATGCCCATTGGAACCCGAAAACAATAGGCAATAGCTCATGAAAACAACCATAAAACATGAAAACGACGAGTTTTTTGTCATGTCTCTCAAACATGTATTGAGTTTTATGGGGCGTGCAAATCGCCCTGGAAAACCAAACTGTGGGCAATATCTCATGAAAACAGCCATAAAACGCGATAACGACGAGGTTTTGCTCAAAACTTTCAAACGTGTATCGGGTGTTACGAGTCGTTTAAATCGGTCTAGAACCCCAAAACAGTGGACAATAGCTCATGAAAACGGCTATAAAACGCGAAAACGATGAGTATTTGGTCATAACTCTCAAATATGTATCATGTCTTTACATGCCATGCAAATGCTCTTCGAACCCGAAAAGTGTGGGCAATTGGGCATGAAAACGGCCATAAAACACGAAAACGACGAGTGTTTTGTCATGTCTCTCAAACACGTATTGGGTTTATGGAGTGTGCAAATCACCCTGTAAGACCAAAACAATGGGCAATAGCTCTTGAAAACGGCCATAAAACGCAAAAACGACGAGTTTTTGTCATAACTCTCAAATATGTATCGTGTCTTTACATGCCATGCAAATTCCCTTGAAACCCGAAAACTGTAATCAATAGCTCATGAAAACATCCATAAAACGCGAAAACGATGAGTTTTTGGTCATAACTCTCAAATATGTATCATGTCTTTACAGGCCATGCAAATGCACTTGGAACCCGAAAACTGTGGGCAATAGCACATGAAAAGAGCCACAAAACACGAAAATGGCGATTTTTTGGTCATGTCTCTCAAACACGTATTGGGTTTATGGAGTGTGCAAATCGCCCTAGAACACCAAAACTTTGGGAAATAACTCATGAACACGGCCATAAAACGCGAAAACGACGAGATTTTGCTCATAACTCTCAAACGTATATCGTGTCTTTACAGGCCATGCAAATTTCCTTGAAACCCGAAAACTGTGGGCAATAGCTCATGAAAACATCCATAAAACGCGAAAACTATGAGTTTTTGGTCATGTTTCTCAAACACGTATTGGGTTTTGTGGGGCATGCAAATCGTCCTAGAAAAACCAAAACTATGGGCAATAGCTCTTGAAAATGGCCATAAAACGCAAAAATGACGAGTTTTTGGTCATAACTCTCAAACATGTATCGTGTCTTATAGGCCATGCAAATCGCCATGGAATCCCAAAACTGGGGGCAATATCTCTTGAAAACAGCATGTTTTTGGTCATATGTCTCAAACATGTATCGAGTCTTATGGGCTATGCAAATCGCCTCTGAACACCAAAATTGTGGGTAATAGCTCATGAAAACGCCCATAAAACGTGTATTGGGTGTTACGAGTCGTTTAAATCGCCCTAAAACCCCAAAGCTATGGGCAGTAGCTCATGAAAACGGCTACAAAACTTGAAAACAACGTGTTTTTGGTCATAACTCTTAAATACGTATCATGTATTTACAGGCCATGTAAATGCCCTTCGAACAAGAAAACTATGGGCACTTTTGCATGAAAACAGCCATAAAACACGAAAACGACGAGTTTTTGGTCATGTCTCTCAAACACGTATTGAGTTTTATGGGACGTGCAATCACCCTGGAACACCAAAACTATGGGCAATAGCTCATGAACAGGGACATAAAACGCAAAAACGACGAGTTTTTGGTCATGTCTCTCAATCATGTATTGAGTTTTATGGGGCGTGCATATCGTCCTGGAAAACCAAACTGTGGGCAATATCTCATGAAAACAGCCATAAAACGCGATAACGACAAGGTTTTGCTCAAAACTCTCAAACGTGTATCGGGTGTTACGAGTCGTTTAAATCGCTCTAGAACCCCAAAACAGTGGACAATAGCTCATGAAAACGGCTATAAAACACGAAAACGATGAGTATTTGGTCATAACTCTCAAATATGTATCATGTCTTTACAGGCCATGCAAATGCACTTCGAACCCGAAAACTGTGGGCAATAGCACATGAAAAGAGCCACAAAACACGAAAACAACGAGTTTTTGGTCATATCTCTCAAACACCTATTGGGTTTATGGAGTGTGCAAATCGCCCAAGAACACCAAAACATTGGGAAATAACTCATGAACACGGCCATAAAACGCGAAAACGACGAGATTTTTCTCATAACTCTCAAACGAATATCGTGTCTTTACAGGCCATGCAAATGCCCTTGAAACCCGAAAACTGTGGGCAATAGCTCATGAAAACATCCATAAAACGCGAAAGCGATGAGTTTTTGGTCATGTCTCTTAAACACGTATTGGTTTTTATGGGGCATGCAAATCGTCCTGGAAAAACCAAAACAATGGGCAATAGCTCATGAAAATGGCCATAAAACACAAAAACGACGAGTTTTTGGTCAAAACTCTCAAACATGTATCGTGTCTTATAGGCCATGCAAATCGCCATGGAATCCCAAAACTGTGGGCAATATCTCTTGAAAACGGCATGTTTTTGGTCATATGTCTATAACATGTATCGAGTCTTATGGGCTATGCAAATCGCCTTTGAACACCAAAATTGTGGGTAATAGCTCATGAAAACGCCCATAAAACATGAAAAAACGTGTTTTTTCTCATAACTCTCGAACGTGTACTGGGTGTTACGAGTCGTTTAAACCGCCCTAAAACCCCAAAGCTATGGGCAATACCTCTTGAAAACGGCTATAAAACGTGAAAACAACGTGAAAACAGCATGTCTTTACAGGCCATGTAAATGCCCTTCGAACCCGAAAACTATGGGCACTTGTGCATGAAAACAGCCATAAAACACGAAAACGACGAGTTTTTGGTCATGTCTCTCAAACAAGTATTGGGTTTTATGGGGCGTGCAATCACCCTGGAACACCAAAACTATGGGCAATAGCTCATGGACAGGGACATAAAACGCAAAAACGACGATTTTTTGGTCATAACTCTCAAATATGTATCGTGTCTTTACAGGCCATGCAAATGCCCATTGGAACCCGAAAACTATAGGCAATAGCTCATGAAAACAACCATAAAACATGAAAACGACGAGTTTTTTGTCATGTCTCTCAAACATGTATTGAGTTTTATGGGGCGTGCAAATCGCCCTGGAAAACCAAACTGTGGGCAATATCTCATGAAAACAGCCATAAAACGCGATAACGACGAGGTTTTGCTCAAAACTCTCAAACGTGTATCGGGTGTTACGAGTCGTTTAAATCGGTCTAGAACCCCAAAACAGTGGACAATAGCTCATGAAAACGGCTATAAAACGCGAAAACGATGAGTATTTGGTCATAACTCTCAAATATGTATCATGTCTTTACATGCCATGCAAATGCTCTTCGAACCCGAAAAATGTGGGCAATTGGGCATGAAAACGGCCATAAAACACGAAAACGACGAGTGTTTTGTCATGTCTCTCAAACACGTATTGGGTTTATGGAGTGTGCAAATCACCCTGGAACACCAAAACAATGGGCAATAGCTCTTGAAAACGGCCATAAAACGCAAAAACGACGAGTTTTTGTCATAACTCTCAAATATGTATCGTGTCTTTACATGCCATGCAAATTCCCTTGAAACCCGAAAACTGTAATCAATAGCTCATGAAAACATCCATAAAACGCGAAAACGATGAGTTTTTGGTCATGTCTCTCAAACACGTATTGGGTTTTATGGGGTGTGCAAATCGCCCAGGAACACCAAAACTGTGGGCAATTGCTAATGAAAACAGACATAAAACACAAAAACGACAAGTTTTTGGTCATGTCTCACAAACACGTATAGGGTTTATGGAGCATGCAAATCGCCCTGGAACATGAAAACTATGGGCGCCATAAAGCGCGAGAGCGACGAGTTTTTTTTGGCATAACTCTCAAATATGTATGGTGTCTTTACAGGCCATGCAAATGCCCTTGGAACCCGAAAAATATTGGCAATAGCTCATGAATACAACCATAAGACACGAAAACATTGAGTTTTTGGTCATGTCTCTCAAACACGTATTGGGTTTTATGGGGCGTGCAAATCGCCCCAGAACCCGAAAACTGTGGGCAATAGCTCATGAAAACGGCCATAAATGCAAAAACGACGAGTTTTTTCTCATAACTCTCAAACGTGTATCGTGTCTTTACAGGCCATGCAAATGCCCTTGGAGCCCAAAAACTGTGGGCAATGGCTCATGGAAACAGCCATAAAACGCGAAAACGACATGTTTTTGCTCGTAACTCTCAAACATGTAACAGATGCTACGAGTCGTTTAAATTGCCTTAGAACCCCAAAAATGTGGACAATAGCTCATTAAAACGAGAAAACGATGAGTTTTTGGTATAAATCTCAAATATGTATCGTGTCTTTACAGGCCATGCAAATGCCCTTCAAACCCAAAAACGGTGGGCAATATCTCATGAAAATAGCAATAAAACGCGATAACGACCAGGGTTTGCTCATAAAACGTGTATCGGGTGTTACGAGTCGTTTAAATCTCTCTAGAACCCCAAAACTGTGGACATTAGCTCATGAAAACGGCTAAAAAACGCGAAAACGATGAGTATTTGGTCATACAAATATGTATCATGTCTTTACAGGCCATGCAAATGCACTTCGAACCCGAAACATGTGGGCAATAGCTCATGAAAACAGCCATAAAATGCGAAAACGATGAGTTTTTGGTCATGTCTCTCAAACATGTATTGGGTTTTTTGGGGCGTGCAAATCGCCCTGGAACACTAAAACTGTTGACAATAGCTCATGAAAACAGCCATATAACGCGAAAACGACGAGTTTTTGCCCAAAAATCTCAAACGTGTATCGGGTGTTTACAGGCCATGCAAATTACCTTTGAACCCGAAAACTATGGGCAATAGCTCAAGAAAACAGGCATAAAATGCGAAAATGATGAGTCTTTGGTCATGTCTATCAAACACGTATTGGATTTTATGGGGAGTGCAAATCGCCCACGAAAAACCAAAACTATGGGCAATAGCTCATGAAAATGGCCATAAAACACAAAAATTTCAAGCATGTATCGTGTCTTACAGGCCATGCAAATTTCCATGGAATCTAAAAACAGTGGGCAATATCTCTTGAAAATGTCCATCAAACGCGAAAACGGCATTTTTTGGTCATATGTCTCAAACATGTATCGAGTCTTATGGGCTATACAAATCGCCTTTGAACACCAAAATTGTGGGTAATAGCTTATGAAAACGTCCATAAAACATGAAAACAACGAGTTTTTGTTCATAACTCTCGAACGTGTATTGGGTGTTACGAGTCGTTTAAATAGCCCTAAAACCCCAAAGCTGTGGACAATAGCTCATGAAAACGGCTATAAAACGCGAAAACAACATGTTTTTGGTCATAACTCTTAAATATGTATCATGTCTTTATAGGCCATGCAAATGCCCATGGAACCCGAAAACTGTGGGCAATTGCGCATGAAAACAGCCATAAAACACGAAAATGACGAGTTTTTGGTCATGTCTCTCAAACACGTATTGGGTTTTATGGGGCGTGCAAATCGCCCTGGAACACCAAAACTATGGGCAATAGCTCATGAAAACGGCCATAAAACATGAAAACGACGAGTTTTTGGTCATGTCTCTCAAACAACCATAAAACACGAAAACGACGAGTTTGATGGGCATGCAAATCGCGCTGGAAAACCAAAATTGTGGGCAATATCTCATGAAAACAACCATAAAACGCGATAGCGACGAGGTTTTGATCATAACTCTCAAACGTGCATCGGGTGTTACGAGTCGTTTAAATCGCTCTAGAACCCCAAAACCGTGGACAACACCTCATGAAAACGGCCATAAAACACGAAAACAACGATTTTTTGGTCATAACTCTCAAATATGTATCGTGTCTTTATAGGCCATGCAAATACCCTTGGAACTCGAAAACTGTAGGCAATAGCTCGTGAAAACAACCATAAAACACGAAAATGACGAGTTTTTGGTCATGTCTCTTAAACATGTATTGGGTTTTATGGGGCGTGCAAATCGCCCTGGAACACCAAAACTGTGGGAAATATCTCATGAAAACGGCCATAAATGCAAAAACAATGAGTTTTTTCACATTACTCTCAATCGTGTATCGTGTCTTTACAGGCCATGCAAATGCCCTTGGAACCCGAAAACTATGGGAAATATCTCATGAAAACAGCCATAAAACGTGAAAACGATGAGTTCTTCCTCATAACTCTCAAACATGTATCGGGTGTTACGAGTCGTTTAAATCATCCTAGAATCCCAAAACTATGGACAATAGCTCATCAAAACGGCCATAAAACGTGAAAACAATGAGTTTTTGGTCATCAAATATGTATCATGTCTTCCTAGGTCATGCAAATGCCCTGGGAACCCGAAAACCGTGGGCAATAGCACATGAAAACAACCATAAAACACGAAAACTATGAGTTTTTGGTCATGTCTCTCAAACACGTATTGGGTTTTATGGGGCGTCCAAATCGCCCTGGAACACCAAAACTGTGGGCAATAGCTCATGAAAACGGCCATAAAACGCGAAAACGACGAGTTTTTGCTTGTAACTCTCAAACGTGTATCTTGTCTTTATAGGCCATGCAAATTCCCTTGAAATCCGAAAACTATAGGAAATAGCTTATGAAAACAGCCATAAAACGCGAAAACGATGAGTTTTTGGTCATGTCTCTCAAATATGTAGTGGGTTTTATGGGGCGTGCAAATCGCCCCGGAACACCAAAACTGAGGGAAATAGCTCATGACAACAGCCATAAAACGCGAAAAATACAAGGTTTTGCTCATAACTCTCAAACATGTATCGGGTGTTACGAGTTGTTTAAATCGCCCTAAAACCCAAAAATTATGGGCAATAGCTCATGAAAACGGCCATAAACGCAAAAACGACAAGTTTTGTGTCATAACTCTCAAATATGTATCACATCTTTACAGGCCATGCAAATGCCCTTGGAACCCGAAAATTACGGCCAATAGCTCATGAATACAGCCATAAAATACGAAAACGACGAGTTTTTGGTCATGTCTCTCAAACACGTATTGGGTTTTATGGGGCGTGCAAATCGCCCTAGAAAACCAAAACTGTGGGCAATAGCTCATTAAAATAGCCATAAAACGCGAAAATGACGAGTTTTTGCTCATAACTCTCAAACCTGTATCGGGTGTTACGAGTCGTTTAAATCGCCCTAGAACCCAAAAAATGTGGAAAATAGCTCATGAAAACGGCCATAAAACGCGAAAACAACGATTTTTTGGTCATAACTCTCAAATATGTATCGTGTCATTACAGGCCATGCAAATACCCCTGGAACCCGAAAACTGTAGGCAATAGCTCGTGAAAACAACCATAAAACACGAAAACTGCGAGTTTTTGGTCATGTCTCTTAAACACGTATTGGGTTTTATGGGGCGTGCAAATCGCCCTGGAACACCCAAACTGTGGGCAATATCTCATGAGAACGGCCATAAATGCAAAAACAATGTGTTTTTCGCATAATTCTCAAACGTGTATCGTGTCTTTACAGGACATGCAAATGCCCTTGGAACCCGAAAACTATGGAAATAGCTCATGAAAACAGCCATAAAACGCGAAAACGATGAGTTCTTCCTCATAACTCTCAAACATGTATCGGGTGTTACGAGTCGTTTAAACACCCTAGAATCCCAAAACTATGGACAATAGCTCATTAAAACGGCCATAAAACGTGAAAACGATGAGTTTTTGGTCATAACTATTAAATATGTATCATGTCTTTACAGGTCATGCAAATGCCCTGGGAACCCGAAAACCGTGGGCAATAGCACATGAAAACAACCATAAAACGCGAAAATGATGAGTTTTTGGTCATGTCTCTCAAACACGTATTGGGTTTTATGGGGCGTGCAAATCTCCCTGGAACACCCAAACTGTGGGCAATAGCTCATGGAAACGGCCATAAAACCGTGAAAACGACGAGTTTTTGCTTGTAACTCTCAAACGTGTATCTTGTCTTTATAGTCCATGCAAATTCCCTTGAAACCCGAAAACTGTAGGCAATAGCTTAAGAAAACAGCCATAAAACGCGAAAACAATGAGTTTTTGGGCATGTCTCTCAAATATGTATTGGGTTTTATAGGCGTGCAAATCGCCCCGGAACACCAAAACTGAGGGCAATAGCTCATGACAACAGCCATAAAACGCGAAAAAGACAAGGTTTTGCTCATAACTCTCAAACATGTATCGGGTGTTACGAGTTGTTTAAATCGTCCTAGAACCCCAAAATTATGGACAATAGCTCATGAGAACGACCATAAAACGCGAAAACGATGAGTATTTGGTCATAAATCTCAAATATGTATCATTTTTTACAGGCCATTCAAATGTCCTTCGAACCAGAAAACTGTGGGCAATAGCACATGAAAAGAACCATAAAACACGAAAACGACGAGTTTTTGGTCATGCCTCTCAAACACGTATTGGGTTTGTGGGGCGTGCAAATCTCCCTAGATCACCAAAACTGTGGGCAATAGCTCATGAAAACAGCCATAAAATGCGAAAACGACGAGATTTTGCTCATAACTCCCAAACGTTTACCGTGTCTTTACAGGCCATGCAAATGCCCTTGGAACCCGAAAACTATGGGCAATAGCTCATGAAAATAGGCATAAAATACGAAAACATTGAGTTTTTGGTCATGTCTCTCGAACACGTATTAGGTTTTATGGGGCGTGCAAATCTCACTAGAACACCAAAAATGTGGGCAATAGCTCATGAAAACAGCCATAAAACGCGAAAACGATGAGTTTTGCTCAGAACTCTCAAACGTGTATCGGGTGTTTAAAGGACATGCAAATTACCTTGGAACCAGAAAAACTGTGGGCAATACCTCAAGAAAACAACCATAAAATGCGAAAACGATGAGTTTTTGGTCATGTCTCTCAAACATGTATTGGGTTTTATGGGGCGCGCAAATCGCTGGAAAAACCAAAACTATGGGTAATAGATCATGAAAATGGCCATAAAACGTGAAAACGACGCGTTTTTTCTCACAACTCTCAAACGTGTATCGGTGTTACGAGTCATTTAAATCGACCTAAAACCCCAAAATTATGGGCAATAGCTCATGACAACGGCCATAAACGCAAAAACGACAAGTTTTTTGTCATAACTCTCAAATATGTATCATATCTTTATAGGACATGCAAATGCCCTTGGAACCCGAAAATTATGGGCAAATAGCTCATGAATACAACCCTAAAATACGAAAACGACGAGTTTTTGGTCATGTCTCTCAAACACGTATTGGCTTTTATGGGGCGTGCAAATCGCCCTAGAAAACCAAAACTGTGGGCAATAGCTCATTAAAACAGCCATAAAACGTGAAAATGACGAGTTTTTGCTCATAACTCTCAAACGTGTATCGGGTGTTACGGGTCGTTTAAATCGCCCTAGAACCCAAAAACTGGAAATTGCTCATGAAAATGGTCATAAAACGCGAAAACAACGATTTTTGTTCATAACTCTCAAATTATGTATCGTGTCATTACGGGCCATGCAAATACCCTGGAACCCGAAAACTGTAGGCAATAGCTCGTGAAAACCATAAAACACGAAAACGACGAGTTTTGGTCATGTCTCTAAACACGTATTGGGTTTTATGGGGCGTGAAACGCCCTGGAACACCCAAACGTGGGCAATATCTTCATGAAAACGGCCATAAATGCAAAAACAATGTGTTTTTTCGCATAACTCTCAAACGGTATCGTGTCTTTACAGGCCATGCAAATGCCCTGGAACCCGAAAACTATGGGCAATAGCTCATGAAAACAGCCATAAAACATGAAAACGACATGTTTTTGCTCATAACTCTCAAACATGTAACAGATGTTCGAGTCGTTTAAATTGCCTTAGACCCCAAAAATGGGACAATAGCTCATGAAAACGCCAATAAACGAGAAACGATGAGTTTTTGGTATAAATCTCAAATATGTATCGTGTCTTTACAGGCCATGCAAATGCCCTTCAAACCCAAAAACGGTGGGCAATAGCTCATGAAAATGGCCATAAAACGCAAAAAACGACGAGTTTTTTGGTCAAAACTCTCAAACATGTATCGTGTCTTATAGGCCATGCAAATCGCCATGGAATCCCAAAACTGTGGGCAATATCTCTTGAAAACGACATGTTTTTGGTCATATGTCTATAACATGTATCGAGTCTTATGGG
>CAJUWN010000625.1:0-128558 GCA_910589765.1 Avena atlantica
AGAATATGATGCTGCCTATATCAGATATATTTTCTTACTCTTAGGAATGATGGACCAAGCATGGATGAGAGGACAAGCATTGGAGCATGGCCATGCATGGAGAGGGCAGCAAGCATGTGATGATCCAAGAGAAGGCCACGGATGAAGATTTCAAACTTTGAGCCACCATAATGAAAAAGAAGGCTTGGACGAAATATTCAAGATCAATACTTTACGAATTCGTCCATAGCTTAATATGGTGCTGCGACACCTTTATTTTGGGCCAGGCCCATGTAATTTTCGCAGGATTTTAACTAGCCACTTTTTAGAGTCCGTATTTGAGGGGAAAAAGGGCTTTTAGGGTTGGATTCGGCCACCACTTCCATGGCTGGCCGAAACCCCACCTTTTCGCCCTTAAATACGCCCCATAGCCGACCCTCTAGACTCGGATTTTATTTAGACATTAAGTTAGCCATAGTCGCAACTTCGCCAAGACTCGAGCGTCGCAGAGGCCTCTTGTACTTCGCACCTATTCAGGATCCCACCTCTTCAATAAAGCTTTCCTCTTAATCCGCAATATCTTGATTGCAATATTGGTTCTTACTTGTTCTCGATTTCAGTAGGAATTAAGACCCCGCTGGTCAGGCTGGTCGTGTTCACGCAGGATCGGTAACCTCCAGGAGATTGGCCTAGCGATTGCATTGGCGCTTGTTCTCGCACGTGTAGTCGGATCGTCAAGCCCGAACTCCACTAAATCGATTATCGCCATCTCATCGAAAGGTCGGACACCCTTGCCCTATCATCACCATTCTTGACCTTGTCTTCTCCAAGGTTGGATGCCATAAGATGGGCATCATTTCTCTCCTCCAGGGTCGAAGGGAAAATCCCATGCTCGACTGTCTTGTGGCCATATCATTGTAGTGGTGGAGGTAGGCTCATGCTATCCAACTTGGCGAAGTAGGCGTTTACATTTTCCTCGTTCGCGAGGTCGTGGAAGTCAAGCGTAGGCATTGAAGCTTGATGGCGTGGAGGAATGCTTGCTCTTGGTGCCATTTTGGTGGTGGCACTAGTAGTAGAAGGTGCCCTATGAAGGTGTCGACGGAGGTCATTGGCGTGCCTTGCCGATGGTGATGGTAGGTGGCGCACTTGGTCGTCCACATGACACTCACGACGATGGCCCTTGACCTTGGCACTCTTCCTTGTATGTTTTTCTAATGAGCGCAAAGCATCATTAGTCTTGGCGACCATCCTCATGTTTTTGTCGAAGTCGTTGTCCATGTCCTTCTTGAAGTTGTGGAGGTCGCTTTGGAACTTGTCCATTTGATGATGGACCTTGGCGCACTCGAGTTGGAGGCTCCGTCTTGGCCGGTGCGACTTGAGGAGCTTGTCGTTGTCGTTCTTGAAGTCGCCCATGCTTGGGGAGTCGTTGTTGTTGTAGCACTCCATGTCACCCAAGCATGTGTAGCCATTGTTGGTGTAGTGCCCCATCATGTTATCCATGCTTGTGGAGACATAGGCATGGTGGCTCATCGTGGATTCTTCATAGAAATCATCCTCGGTTCCGGAGTCCCTAGACATGATGCACAAGACCAAGCGGTGTATATGGAAGTGGTAGTGGGAGTTAGGGATACAACGTCAAACCTTACTTTACCTTGGAAGATCGTATCGTGCAAGTGGCCACACTTGAGAGCAATAAACCAAGCAAAGTGAAGTTCACGCGGAACACCAAAACCAACTACAAACCAAAAAACACACACACACAAGGCCTATGGTGGATAGGTATGGAAAGTAGCATGTCAAGAACCAATCCGAAATCAAGATGTTGTATTGGCAAGTAAAGAACCACAATGATCACAAAGCAAAACAAGTTAATCCACAAGATAGGAAATATATACAAGGAAACACACACGGTGGGATAAATGGGACTTGTGCGACGGAGAAAGTGAGCTAAGAAACAAATGATTACCTAGCGAAGACTATAAGCTCGTGTCACACAAGTACAAGGAGAGACGCTAGTTCGATTGCACAAGATTGGTGGGCTACAAGATATGCACAATAAGTACCACCTATATGATGTTCATCGAGCTTGCGCTTCCTATTCTATGAGGCACATGTATATTCGTTTCTTTTTCTCTTTTCCTTTTTTCTATTTTTTTTTTCTTTTTGTATCACTCTTTCCTTGTTATTTCTTTTTCACTTGCCTCTTCCTTGTGCCAACAACTATACAAGATAACTATATGAGATAGCGCTCACAATGTTTGCTCGGAATTCTACAAGGTATCAAATGTGCATAGCCCAAGCAATCATAAGAGGAACTAGTCTCAAAAGGTGTTTGTTGCTCGCAAAGATAGTGGGGTTCAAAAAGGAATGCAAGTGGGGAGAAGTCGCGGGATGTTTATACCTTTCGTCGACGATCTTCACCCTTTATTGTTGGATTCCGCCTTGCTCACGGAATTTGTATGGAGTAGATTGCATGAACCATGTGGATGATGATTTATAGTTCCTTCTCCTCTTCGAAACGAGCTAAAGAACACCAAAATCCGAGTTCGGATGCGAAAGTTATGCTCAAAACGGTGAGAGGCTGAAATCTGGAACTTGCTGTTTTCTTTCTGTCTTGGGCGGTAGTACCGGATTTTGGGCCCGGTAGTACCGGTGGGCGGTAGTACCGTAGATTTGGAGCGGTAGTACCGCTCGGGACAGAAAAAACCAGATCTGACGCGATTTCGCGAGTTTGGGGCGATTTGGGCGGAAAATCTTCAAGAAAAACACCAAATCGACGGGGGAAATCAAGGAATTAGGCTATGGGAACGCAAAGGAAGGTAGATCAACAAGTTTAGCAAGTAATCCACGGATCAAAACCTACCAAAACGCACTCAAATCACAGATCGATCCAAAACATGAATTGGGGCTATTTTTGGTGAAATTTTCGAATTTATGGGGAAAAGACCAAATCGATGAGAAATCCGTGGCAACCAAAAGCTGCTGATACCGGATGATGGAGGGGTTAACCTCTTGGGTGCCCGATCTTCACAGATCTCGTTGTCAAATCGATGGGAAAGCGAGGGGAAAGGGAGAAGGTAGCGGAAGCGAACACACACCTCACGAAGAACACGATGAACACACGCAAAACTCACACGATACAAGGCCGATTGCTCCGGAATGGTGGCCACCGGTGATGTGGACATCCCTACTATTCATACAACCGTTGTACCTACAGCAACACACATACAAGGACCCATCACAAGATCTCGTGCCAAACAACTTAACTATCAGGTACTTTCGTTTCTTGGAACTATTCCTTACATACATGAGAATATGATGCTGCCTAAATTAGATATATTTCTTACTCTTAGGAATGATGGACCAAGCATGGATGAGAGAGACAAGCATTGGAGCATGGCCATGCATGGAGATGGCAGCAAGCATGTGATGATCCAAGAGAAGGCCACGGATGAAGATTTCAGAACTTTGAGGCCACCATAATGAAGAAAGAAGGCTTGGACGAAATATTCAAGATCAATACTTTACGAATTCGTCCATACCATAATATGGTGCTGCGACACCTTTATTTTGGGCCAGGCCCATGTAATTTTCGCAGGATTTTAATTAGCTACTTTTTAGAGTCCGTATTTGAGGGGAAAAGGACTTTTAGGGTTGGATTCGGCCACCACTTCCATGGCTGGCCGAAACCCCACCTTTTTGCCCTTAAATACGCCCCATAGCCGAACCTCTAGACTCGGATTTTGTTTAGACATTAAGTTAGCCATAGTCGCAACTTCGCCAAGACTCGAGCGTCGCAGAGGCCTCTTGTACTTCGCACCTATTCAGGATCCCACCTCTTTCAATAAAGCTTTCCTCTTAATCCGCAATATCTTGATTGCAATATTGGTTCTTACTTGTTCTCGATTTCAGGTAGGAATTAAGACCCTCGCTGGTCAGGCTGATCGTGTTCACGCAGGATCGGTAACCTCCAGGAGATTGGCCTAGCGATTGCATTGGCGCTCGTGCTCGCACGTGTAGTCGGATCGTCAAGCCCGAACTCCACCAAATCGATTATCGCTATCTCATCGAAAGATCGGACACCTTTGCCCCATCAAGTGGTATCAGATTTTAGGTTGCTCGGTGAGATTTTACTGTTTTTCATAGATTAGATCTGTTTTTACCTATAACCCACGAAAAAGCCAAAAACACAGTTAGAGTTTAGATCCATCCCATAACCAATCTACGCCTCGCATTATCTTTTCAGTTTTTGCATTGTTGAATTTGTGTCTACATCGTCGTGTCGAGTTGCTGGTCTTAGTGTCTCGTCCCTTAGAGTTTCGAGTTCTGATCATACTAGTCACCGCCACACTCGCCGCTCACCGCCGCCATATTCCGCCACCATATTCCGCCGCCATATACCCAGCCACCATAAACCCTCATACTCCGCCATCGCCTTCCTACCGCGACACAGATCCGATCAGTTTTCCTGCCGCGGTACGAGTCCGAGTAGAGTTACTGTTTCCTAGTTATTTCTTTTGACTTTCCTTCTTTGTTGTTTCCGTGTTCCGCTAAAGTCCGTGTCGCGCTAAGAGTCCGGTCGTAAGTCGAGAAGGAGAGCAAAAAAAAAAAAAAGTCTGGAACCGCCTCCGAAAAATTTTTCTGGCTATACTATTTTTCGCCCCCGGGGATCACTTTTCTCCATCGGCCGTTATAGCAATATTTTTTGGCGTCTGCGCGCTTTCCGGAATAAAATAAAAAATTTCAAATTTTTTTTTTGGGGCTAACCTATTTTTAGACCCCGTAGATCAATTCTAGACACTCGCCATCATAGTGATTTTTCACCTCTCGGTTCGCTTTTCAGGGTGCCATATCATCATACAGTGCTTGTTGTGTCGCGTCGTGACATCGTTGGTGATCTAGGCTCGCGTCTCTAGTACGGTCTAGCCTAGGACCAGCACAGTACCGTCGTTGAGCATTCTTTCAACTTTTGCATTGCTGTTTTGATAATTGCTAACCCCCTTTGCTAAGCCTTCCCAGAGCTCCACAGATACTCTCCACGTGCGGTGTTTCGACTCCTGGTTATCGCTTGGTTCAATCTCTAGACCCACTGATCCTCGTGGTTGCACATCGCCTTTTCCTGCTGTTTGGTAAGAACTTGTAAGAGCTTCGTATATTGCTTGACGGATTACGCGTGACTTCCACCATATTCCTGTAGTATATACCTGTGCTTTTTAAGGACTAACCATGACAGATACTTCGCGGAACCCTGCCACCATGACGAACGAAGAACTCCATGCCCACTTCTCCGCGCTCCTGGTCAGTCGCGCTGAAGACGTGGATACGCGCCTAGGGGAGTTTGACACCAAGCTCACCAACGCCGTGGACAAGATCGATGGACTCGAGAAATCCTTCAACGCCAAGCTTGACGTTCGGTTCAAGGAGCTTCTGAACCGATTGCCCGCACCCGCACCGGCACCCACACATGGCGCACGGCGCATTCCGATCACGACTCGGACTGCTGGTACGGCTGCCGCCGCACCCCCGGCGGCTCCTGCTGCGACTGACGTTCCTCTGACTTCCGCCGCGGCTGCTGCTGCGACATTGGGGACAGACGACGGGTACTACTACGACCCCGACGACGACGATCTGTTTGACGAGGAGGTTGAACAACCTCCACAGGTACCTGCTGGTCGTCCCCGACATTACTACCGCAACGCTCGCCCACCGGTACGTACTGATGATGATCATGTTGCAAAGCTTAAATTAAATATTCCATCTTTTGAGGGTAAATATAATCCTGATGCATATCTTACATGGGATATGGAAGTAGAACAACGTTTTGCATGCTTAAAATATCCTGAGAATATGCGTGTTAGTGCTGCTACATGTGAATTTACTAAATTTGCTTCCCTTTGGTGGTCTGAGTATTGTCGTTTAAATCCTACTACTATTCCTAGTACTTGGACTGCGTTAAAAACTGCTATGCGTGTTCGTTTTGTACCTCCCACTTATCAACGTGATTTACTAAAGAATCTGACACGCTTAGAGCAAGGGAAAAATTCTGTAGAAGAGTATTATCAGGAATTGCAAACGGGGATGGTTAGGTGTGGTCTTGTTGAATCTAATGAACAAATGCTTGCCCGTTTCTTTGGTGGCTTAAACAAGGACATTCAACACATATTAGATTATAAGGAATATAATTCTATCACTCGTTTGTTTCATCTTGCTTGCAAAGCTGAACGTGAAGTGCAGGATCGCCAAACCCCATGGAGGAGGACTAATAATTCTGCAGGTCGCACGTCCACTTGGACATCCGGACAATCAGCGCCTCCTCGTGATTCGCCTCCAGCTACTACCACATCCAAGGCCACCACAAGGTTTCCAGCTGCTCCTCCACCATCATCCAATGCTCCTGCTCGTAGTGCATCTTCTATGTCTTCCACGGGTAAGACAAAGGATATACAATGCCGCAAGTGCTGGGGTTTTGGTCATATTGAGAGACAGTGCACAACACAACGTGTGATGATGGTGCGAGAAGATGGTGAATACGATTCAGCGAGTGACTTCGATGAAGATACACTAGCCCTTATTTCTGCTCGAGATGGAGACAATTCTGATGATGATGAAGAGCCAGAGGTAATGGGAGCTGAAGCTGCTGATCAATACAAGAGTTTAATTACACAACGTGTGTTGAGTGTGCAATTGAGCAAATCTGAGCAAGATCAACGCCACAACCTGTTCCAAACACGTGGTGTTGTCAAGGAAAGAGCTATACGGATCATCATTGATGGAGGGAGTTGTAATAATCTGGCCAGTGTTGACATGGTAGAGAAGCTTGCGCTTCCAACAAGACAACGCCCACATTCATACTACATCCAATGGTTTGAGAGTTCTCGCAAGATCAAGGAATATGAGGACGTCTTTCCCGCTGAGTTGCCACCAGGACGACCTCCTATTAGAGGAATTGAGCATCAAATTGATCTAATTCCTGGTGCCACGTTGCCCAACCGCGCGCCATATAGAACCAATCCAGAGGAGACAAAGGAGATACAACGCCAAATTCAGGAACTACTCGACAGAGATCATATTCGTGAGTCCCTTAGCCCTTGTGCTGTTCCTATTATTTTGGTACCTAAGAAAGATGGTTCTTCGCGCATGTGTACTGATTGTAGAGCTATCAATAATATTACTATTCGATATCGTCATCCTATTCCACGTTTAGATGACATGCTTGATGAATTGAGTGGCTCTACCATGTTTTCTAAAGTTGATTTGCGTAGTGGTTACCACCAGATTCGTATGAAATTAGGAGATGAATGGAAAACAACATTTAAAACTAAGTTCGGTTTATATGAGTGGTTAGTAATGCCGTTTGGTTTAACTAATGCACCTAGCACTTTCATGAGATTAATGAACGAAGTTTTACGTGCTTTCATTGGACGTTTTGTGGTAGTCTACTTTGATGATATTCTGATTTATAGCAAATCTTTAGAGGAACATTTGGACCATTTACGTGCTGTTTTCAATGCTTTACGTGATGCACGTTTGTTTGGTAACCTTGAGAAGTGCACCTTCTGCACCAATCGAGTTGCGTTTCTTGGCTATGTTGTTACATCACAGGGTATTGAAGTGGATCCAGCCAAGATTGAAGCTATTGAGAATTGGCCGCAGCCCAAGACGGTCACACAAGTGAGGAGTTTTCTTGGCCTCGCTGGTTTTTATAGGCGCTTTGTCAAAGACTTTGGATCAATTGCCGCGTCGCTGAATGATCTTACCAAGAAGGATGTGCCCTTTGTTTGGGGCGATGCACAACAACAGGCCTTCGTTATATTGAAAGATAAGCTAACACATGCTCCCTTACTCCAACTTCCTGATTTTACTAAGACTTTTGAGCTTGAATGTGATGCTAGTGGAATTGGTTTGGGAGGGGTGTTATTACAAGAGGGAAAACCTGTTGCATATTTTAGTGAGAAATTGAGTGGGGCTAGTCTGAACTATTCTACTTATGATAAAGAATTATATGCGTTGGTTCGGACATTAGAAACTTGGCAACATTATCTATGGCCTAAGGAATTTGTTATTCATTCTGATCATGAATCTTTGAAGCATATTCGTAGTCAAGCTAAGTTGAATCGTCGTCATGCAAAGTGGGTTGAATTTATTGAGTCTTTTCCTTATGTTATCAAACATAAAAAGGTTAAAGATAATATTATTGCTGATGCTTTGTCACGCCGTTATGCTTTGTTATCTCAACTTGACTTCAAAATATTTGGATTGGAAACTATTAAGGAACAATATGTGCATGATGCTGAATTTAAAGATGTGTTGCAGAATTGTAGAGATGGTAGAACTTGGAACAAGTTCGTCTTCAATGATGGATTTGTGTTCCGTGCTAACAAACTATGCATTCCAGATAGCTCTGTTCGTCTCTTGTTATTACAGGAGGCGCATGGAGGAGGATTGATGGGACACTTTGTTGTCAAGAAGACGGAGGATGTTCTTGCTGCACACTTCTTTTGGCCACGTATGCGTCGAGATGCTGAGAGATTTGTGGCACGCTGCACTACTTGTCAAAAAGCTAAGTCTCGCCTTAATCCACATGGTTTATATATGCCTCTTCCTGTTCCTAGTGTTCCTTGGGAGGATATTTCTATGGACTTTGTTTTGGGATTGCCACGAACACAGAAGGGGAGGGATAGTATTTTTGTTGTTGTGGATCGGTTTTCTAAGATGTCACACTTTATTCCTTGTCATAAAACGGATGATGCTGCGCATATTGCTGATTTGTTCTTTTATGAAATTGTTCGTCTGCATGGTGTGCCAAATACTATTGTCTCTGATCGTGATACTAAATTTCTTAGCCACTTTTGGAGATGTTTATGGGCTAAGTTGGGGACTAAATTGCTCTTTAGTACTACATGTCATCCCCACACTGATGGTCAAACTGAAGTAGTAAATAGAACTTTGTCTACTATGTTACGGGCTGTTTTAAAGAAGAACTTAAAATTGTGGGAAGAGTGTTTACCTCATATAGAATTTGCTTATAATCGTTCATTGCATTCTACCAGAAAGATGTGCCCATTTGAGATTGTGTATGGTTTTGTTCCTCGTGCACCTATTGATTTATTGCCTTTACCTTCTTCGGTGCAACATAATTTGGATGCTACACAACGCGCTGAAATGATATTAAACTTGCATAAGACTACTAAAGATAACATTGAACACATGAATGCTAAGTATAAACTTGCTGGGGATAAAGGGAGAAAGCATGTTGTGTTTGATGTTGGCGATCTTGTTTGGTTACATTTGCGTAAAGATCGTTTTCCTGATTTACGCAAGTCTAAGTTAATGCCACGTGCTGCTGGTCCCTTTAAGGTGTTAGAGAGAATCAATGATAATGCATATAAACTTGAGTTGCCTGCAGACTTTGGTACGGTTAGTCCTACATTTAACATTGCAGATTTGAAGCCTTACTTTGGTGAGGAAGATGAGATTGCGTCGAGGACGACTTCAATTCAAGAAGGGGAGCATGATGTGGACATCCCTACTATTCATACAACCGTTGTACCTACAGCAACACACATACAAGGACCCATCACAAGATCTCGTGCCAAACAACTTAACTATCAGGTACTTTCGTTTCTTGGAACTATTCCTTACATACATGAGAATATGATGCTGCCTAAATCAGATATATTTCTTACTCTTAGGAATGATGGACCAAGCATGGATGAGAGAGACAAGCATTGGAGCATGGCCATGCATGGAGATGGCAGCAAGCATGTGATGATCCAAGAGAAGGCCACGGATGAAGATTTCAGAACTTTGAGGCCACCATAATGAAGAAAGAAGGCTTGGACGAAATATTCAAGATCAATACTTTACGAATTCGTCCATAGCATAATATGGTGCTGCGACACCTTTATTTTGGGCCAGGCCCATGTAATTTTCGCAGGATTTTAATTAGCTACTTTTTAGAGTCCGTATTTGAGGGGAAAAGGACTTTTAGGGTTGGATTCGGCCACCACTTCCATGGCTGGCCGAAACCCCACCTTTTTGCCCTTAAATACGCCCCATAGCCGAACCTCTAGACTCGGATTTTGTTTAGACATTAAGTTAGCCATAGTCGCAACTTCGCCAAGGCTCGAGCGTCGCAGAGGCCTCTTGTACTTCGCACCTATTCAGGATCCCACCTCTTTCAATAAAGCTTTCCTCTTAATCCGCAATATCTTGATTGCAATATTGGTTCTTACTTGTTCTCGATTTCAGGTAGGAATTAAGACCCTCGCTGGTCAGGCTGATCGTGTTCACGCAGGATCGGTAACCTCCAGGAGATTGGCCTAGCGATTGCATTGGCGCTCGTGCTCGCACGTGTAGTCGGATCGTCAAGCCCGAACTCCACCAAATCGATTATCGCTATCTCATCGAAAGATCGGACACCTTTGCCCCATCAACCGGTCCGATAGAATCCTCGGAAGGAAAGATCGGTCAACGTGCTCCCTCAAATCCACATCGGAGAGGGAAGAACACCTTGGGGAGGGTCTTGACAACTTGGAGACGAGACATCGAACTCCAAGGCCTTGTTCAACGATGGATGCGTGATGCAAAGTCCAATCGAGGTTGGTGACGATAGTCGGTCCCCTTGGTAAAGGGGATGAGGCAAAACTAAAGATTTCACAATGGGGGTTTTCTTTAGTCTATCATCTATGCCTAAGGGATACATGAGGGGTGGGGGCTCTATTTATAGGACAACCACATAAACAAGGGTAGTTTGGGGATAAACTAGGCGAATAGGTAAGTAAAGGAGGATACATGGGCTGTGGCCCAACTAGTGCGCGCAGGCACTGCCAGGAGCGGTAGTACCGGACTTGGACCGGTAGTACCGCTTGGTCCGGTAGTGCCGCTCTGGGACCGGTAGTACCGCTTGCGGTCCTGGAGTGTCAGCTGGAGCCGTCTGTAGCGAGCGGTATCAGGGGACGGTAGTACCGCTGACCGGTAGTACCGGGTCTAGATCCGGTAGTACCGCTGGAGACAGAGAGTATTTGGCTTTTGTTGGCGTCGTCTGTTGCTGGCGGTAGCAGATGGCGGTAGTGCCACCGGACGGTAGTACCGGTCGCCAGGTCAGGTAGTACCGCTGGCGACAGAGAGCATTTGGCGATCTGTCTTCTTCCGCCTCCTCTTCCAAGCCTCTGTCTTGTCTGGCTTGATGCTCCGGGCTTCCTCACTTGCCTCCGTACTTGTCAATGTGAACCTATCATGCATATGTGACGGACTATGAAGTAGCATACCATTCAATAGGGTAGGAAGGGAGATCGCATAGACGAATGGATTCACCTTTGGAGTCCATGACGACTTGGCATAAGTTGGAGACCAAGATGTGGTAACGACCGTAGGTCGGGCTACATCATGAAGCATCCGAAGCGGACGAACAAGATCACCGTCGGCGTGAAGCACTTGAAGATCCACCAAGGCGTCATCATCGACATGAACGTCCACGTCGACAACATGATCACCATGACGAGCCTCCCCCACATCAAGAAGAAGAAGAATAGCCCATTGCGCATGCGGCTCGACGTCCTCCCCGCCACAGGGCGCAAGACAATGCTCCTTGGTAGCACCCACGGCAAGAACAAGAGCAAGCTCCCCAAGCTCGTCGTGAGGATCAACAACCTCCTCCTCGTCCTCAACCGCGCCAACAACACGAGCAAGCCCCCCAAGCTCGTCGTCAAAACCAAGTTCCACCACCAAACACGGCACCTCAACAACCGCAAGAGCAACGCAACCATCACCAAGCAAGACATGAGAGCTCGGATGATGATGACCGCCAAAATCATGGCGACCGCCGCAACCGAAACCGCAATGGAGAAGAAACTTTCGGCAAGCTCAAATTCACCATGCCCAAGTTCACCGGTTCCAATGAACCCGAAGAATATCTCTCGTGGGAACTCAAGGTTGACAAGATCTTCCGCATGCACAACTATAGCAATGAGAAGATGATGGCCATGGCATCCCTCGAGTTCGATGAGTATGCCAACCTTTGGTGGGAACAAGTCCAACTCGCTCGAGAAGCAAAAGAAGAGCCTCCAATATCAAATTGGCAAGATATGAAGGCCCATATGAGATCCCGCTTTGTTCCTTCGCACTACACGCGTGACCTCTTCAACAAGCTTCAAACGCTTAGTCAAGGGCCAAAGACCGTGGAAGAGTACTTCAAGCAAATGGAGCTCAACATGATCCGTGCCAACATTGAAGAGAGAGATGAACAAACAATGGCATGCTTCCTCAATGGCTTGAACCATCCCATCATGCGCATCACCGAGTTCCAAAAGTACAACAACATGGTTGAGCTTGTGCACATCGCATCAAAGGCCGAGCGTCAAGTGCAAGAGGACATCAAGTACAACAAGCCAAAGACGTACTTCACCTACAAGCAAGCACCAACCACTACTCCAACAACACCAAGTGGAAGCTCCCCAAGTACCACCAAGCTTCCCTTTAAACCAACACTCCCTCAAGGAAAACAGCCCCCAAGTGAAAAATACACAAGGGATGATCAACCATTCAATGGTGAATGCTACAAGTGTGGAGGCAAAGGACACAAGTCGGCCACATGTGGAAACAAGAAAGTTTTGTTCATCCATGACAACGGCGATGAAGAATACTTGAGTGAAGAAGAGTTTGATGCAAGGGTCAAGGAAGCCATGACAAGGCAACATTTGGAAGAGGACCAAGAACTTCTTGTTTGTGAGCATGACGCAAGTCCATCGCTTGTGGTCACAAGGGTCGTAACTACCCAAGCCAATGAGAATGAAGACCAACGCTCGAACATCTTCCAAACTCGTGCTGGCATCAATGGGAAGTCCATCAAAGTTGTCATCGATGGCGGGAGATGCCACAATCTTGCAAGCACGTAATTGTGTGAGAAACTCAACCTCACCCTCCATCCACATAAACACCCCTACCATATACAATGGCTAAGTGACCAAGGGTCCGTCAAGATCAAGCACACCGTCTCGGTAACGTTCTCAATTGGACCCTACAAGGACACGGTGGAATGTGACGTGGTCCCAATGACGGTTTGCCATATGTTGCTCGGAAGGCCGCGGCAATATGACAAGCGTGCTTTGCATGATGGTCACTCAAACACTTATACATTCAAATGGCTTGAAAAAACTTGTGTTTTGTAACCAATGACTCCTAGCCAAATAATTGCGGACAATGCAAAGGCTTTAGCGAGGGCGCAATACACAAAAACACCTTGTGAGAAGAGTGGTGAGCGAGAGAACCACACTATAGTGAGTGAGTGCCACAAGCCAAACTCGAGTGGAAAAACTAAGAGTGTTCTTCTTGCCACCAAAAGTGAGATGAGAGAAGTGTGGAACAACCCATCCATCTTGCACTATGTCCTTGTATGCAAGGGACTAGCGCAAGGAACTAATGACTTGACAAATGTTCCTCCTTCTTTGATGGCTATTTTGCAGGAATTCCAAGATGTATTTCCTGAAGAGCTTCCTCATGGCCTTCCTCCCCTTCGTGGAATCGAGCACCGCATCGACCTCATACCCGGCGCCCCACTCCCAAACCGCGCCGCGTATCGCACAAATGCGGAAGAGACGAACGAGATAGAATGACAAATCAACCAACTCGTCTCCAAAGGTTTGATCCAAGTAAGCACTAGCCCAAGTGCGGTCCCCGTTATTCTAGTTCCAAAAACGGATGATACGTTGCGGTTATGCATGGACTGCCGTCCAATAAATGCTATCACCATGCGTTATCGACATCCTATACCGCGTCTTGATGACATGCTTGATGAGTTATGTGGAGCCACTATATTTTTGAAAATTGATCTTCGTAGTGGTTACCATCAAATTCGCATGGCCGAAGGTGATGAGTGGAAAACCGCCTTCAAGACCAAGCTTGGTCTCTATGAATGGTTGGTTATGCCTTTTGGCTTATCAAATGCCCCATCTACCTTCATGCGCCTCATGAACCATATTTTGAGATCGCTCATTGGAAAGAGTGTCGTTGTTTACTTTGATGACATCCTTGTCTATAGGAAGTCACTAGAGGAGCATGTTACTCATGTTAGGGAGGTCCTTCAAATCCTTCGTCATGAAAAGCTTTATGCTAATCTTCCAAAGTGCACTTTTGCAAAAGACAAGCTGATTTTCCTTGGTTTTGTCGTGTCTTCTAATGGCATCGAAGTTGATGTCTCAAAAGTTAAGGACATACGAGATTGGCCCATACCGACCAATGTTAGTGAACTTCGGAGTTTTCATGGGTTGGCTGGCTTTTACCGTCGCTTTGTGAAAGACTTTTCTACCATTGCTTGCCCCCTCAACGAATTGACCAAGAAAAATGTCACGTTCGTTTGGGGAAAAGCACAATAGAAGGCTTTTGATGAGCTCAAAAACCGGGTCACCGAAGCACCACTTCTTGCATTACCGGATTTCACAAAAACCTTTGAAATTGAATGTGACGCTAGTGGTATTGGCATTGGTGGCGTCCTTATGCAAAATGGGCGTCCTATTGCATACCATAGTGAGAAACTTGATGGCGCACGCCTAAACTACCCCATTTATGACAAAGATCTTTTTGCCTTGGTTCGTGTCCTTCAAGTGTGGCAACACTATCTTTGGCCCAAAGAATTTATCATCCATTCCGACCATGAGTCGTTGAAGTATCTTAAGGGCCAAGCCAATTTGAGTAAAAGGCACGCCAAATGGGTTGAGTTCATGGAGTCTTTTCCTTACATTGTCAAATACAAGAAGGGCAAAGAAAATGTGGTAGCGGACGCCTTGTCTCGCAAAAACACAAAACTTCTTACGCGGCTTGAAGTAAATGTCTTGGGTCTTGATGACATCAAATCTTTGTACGCGTCCGACCCTTTCTTTGGACCAATTTTTGCAAGATGTTCAATAGACAAAGGGATTGATGATTTCTATTTGCATAAGGGTTTTCTTTTCAAACAAAACAAGCTTTGCATTCCGAAGTCATCTCTCCAAATTTTGCTTCTTCAAGAGTCCCATGGTGGAGGCCTTATGGGTCACTTTGGCCGTGACAAGACATATGACATGCTGTCCACTCACTACTTTTGGCCAAAGATGAAGCGCGAAGTGGAGCGCCATGTCCAACGATGCACTGCATGTATCCAAGCTAAGTCCAAGTCTAACCCCTTTGGTCTTTATATGCCATTGCCTATTCCTCATGCACCTTGGTCGGACATTAGCATGCACTTTGTGTTAGGCTTGCCTAGATCTAAACATGGACATGATTCTATATTTGTGGTAGTGGATCGCTTTTCAAAAATGGCACACTTCATTCCGTGCCATAAGACCGATGATGCTTCACATGTAGCAAATTTGTTTTTCAGGGAAATAATTTGGCTACACGGTGTACCAAGAACAATCGTCTCCGACCGCGGCGTCAAATTCATGAGCTACTTCTGGAAGACTCTCATGGCCAAGCTCGGCATCAAGCTCCTCTTCTCGTCCGCCTCGCATCCTCAAACCGATGGACAAACCGAGGTCGTCAATCGAAGCCTTGGCACCCTCCTCCGGGTGTTGATAAAGAAGAACCTTAAAGACTGGGAGGAATGTATTCCACACGCCGAGTTCGCCTACAACCGCACCAAGCACTCCACCACCATGAGGAGCCCGTTCATGATCGTCTATGGTTTCGAGCCTCTCACCGCGCTCGATATCCTTCCACTACCGCTTCATGAACGTGCCAATATGGACGTTCTCAAGCGTGCCGAAACAATGAAGAAACTCCATGAAGACACAAGAGCTACGATCGAGCAACAAGTCCTTCGCCAAGCATCAAGGCTAAACAAGAACAAGAAAGAGATGATCTTTGAAGAGGGCGACCTTGTGTGGATACACTTAAGTAAAGACCGCTTCCCCAAGGAACGCGACTCCAAACTCAAGCCAAGAGGTGATGGACCGTTCAAAGTGCTAAAGAGGATCAACAACAACGCCTACATCATTGATATCCCAACATGCCCTTGGATGGCTTGCTACTTCATACGCATGCCCTGTGCATCATCAGGTACGAAGAGAAGGAACCAAGGGACGGAGGAACCAGAGCGGAAGCAACCAGTCTCTGCCAGACTCCAGCGGTACTACCGGATCAGGCGACCGGTACTACCGGATCAAGCGGTACTACCGGCCCCAGCTACCGAACGCTCCAGAAGGAACCCAACCAAGGGCCAGACGACTACGGTACTACCGGCCCAGGAACCGGTACTACCGGTGGGCGGTACTACCGCCCCTCCAACCGCTCGCTACAGGCGATTCCGACGAAAGCTCCAGGCCCGCCAGCGGTACTACCGCCCCCGGAGCGGTACTACCTGATGCAGCCCGACCTACGGTCGTTACCACATCATGCTCTCCAACTTACGCCAAGTCGTCATGGACTCCAAAGGTGAATCCGTTCCTCTATGCGAGCCCACTTCCTACCCTATTGAATGGTATGCTACTTCATACTCCGTCACATATGCATGATAGGTTCACACCGACAAGTACGGAGGCAAGGGAGGAAGCCCGGAACATCAAGCCCAACAAGACGGTGGCTTGGAAGAGGAGACGGAAGAAGCCACGGCTGAACCACCGGAGTCTCCGGTCCTGCTACACCGGAGTCTCCGGTCCTACCTCCGGACCGACCCCAGCAACCGCCCGAGGACAGTCAGAACGCCACTCCGGAGACGACACCGGAGACACACCAGAGTCTCCGGCCTAGACCGGAGTCTCCGGACCCCACACCGGAGTCTCCGGACTGCATGAGGGGCCTGCGTGCCGCCAGCTGGGCCTTCGGCCCATGTACCCCTCTACCTCGTCCAAACCCTAGTTTTATCCCCAAACTACCCCTGTTTATGTGGCTGGCCTATAAATAGATCCCCCACCCCTCATGTACCCCTGAGGCATAGATGATAGACTAAAGACAACCCCCTTGTGTGGAATCTCTAGTTTTGCCTCATCCCCTTACCCAAGGGGACCGACTATCGTCACCAACCTCGATTGGACTTTGCATCACGCATCCATAGTTGAACAAGGCCTTGGAGTTCATTGTCTCGTCTCCAAGTTGTCAAGACCCTCCCCAAGGTGTTCTTCCCTCTCCGATGTGGATTTGAGGGAGCACGTTGACCGATCTTTCCTTGCGAGGATTCTATCGGACCGGTGGCCGCCGTTTGGGAGCAATCGTCCTTGTATCGTGTGAGTTTTGCATGTGTTCATCGTGTTCTTCGCGAGGTGTGTGTTCGCTTCCGCTACCTTCTCCCTTTCCCCTCGCTTTCCCATCGATTTGACCACGAGATCCGTGAAGATCGGGCACCCAAGAGGTTAACCCCTCCATCACTACCGGTTGCGACCGGTACTACCGGTTGCCCGACCGGTACTACCGGTCCTGACTGAACCTGAACGCATCAGTTTGGCCCAGCGCGCTGTACCCCTTCCTATATTTTACCTTTTCGTTCCGAAACTACCCCTGTTTATGTGGCTGGCCTATATATAGCCCCCAACCCTTATTGTAAACTGGAGACTTGGATAATAATAGAATATGGACACCCCTTTGAGGATCTTTCAATCTATTGGTCTCATGCTCCTACCAAGGGGCACCCTATTATCCACCCTCCTCTTGGATCTTGCCTTGTGCGTTCAAGTTGTACAAGGCCTTGGGTTCTCGGTTTCTCGCCCCCAAGTCGTCAAGATCTCACCAAGCATCTCGCCCCCGTTGTTGGTTGTGGAGAGAGAGCTTCGCCCAACACCAATCCTAGAGATTATGTTGGACCGGTTGCCACCGGCGTGAGTTATCGGCGTGTATCGTGATTTGTGTGGTGTGTTCGTGGTTTTCATCCCTTCTTCCCCCGTCCACCGCTTTCCCCTCGTTTCCCGTGAAGATTCGTGAAAGATCGGGCCACCCCAAGGGGTTACCCCTTAACACCAATGGTGAATGCCATGTGTTGGGCTACATCAGGACGCTTTGTCTCGCAAAAACACAAACCTTCTTACGTGACTCGAAGTAAATGTGTTATGGGGTAACCCCTTGGGGTGGCCCGATCTTTCACGAATTCTGCGGGAATCGAGGGGAAAGCGGTGGAAGGGGGAAAGAGGATGAAATCCACGAACACACGCACACGAAGAACCCGATGAACTCACGCGCACAAAAACACGATACACACCGATAACTCACGCCGGTAGCAACCGGTCCAACATAATCCCTAGGATCGGTGTTGGGCGAAGCTCTCTCTCTCCACGGCCAACAACGGGGGCGAGGTGCTTGGTGAGATCTTGACTACTTGGGCACGAGAAACCGAGATCCCAAGGCCTTGTACAACTTGAATGCACTAGGCAAGATCCAAGAGGTTGTGGATAATAGGGTGCCCCTTGGTAGGAGCATGAGACCAATAGATGAAAGATCCTCAAAGGGGTGTCCTCAACTATTATTATCCAAGTCTAGGGTTTACATATGAGGGGTGGGGCTTTATATAGGCCAACCACATAAACAGGGGTAGTTTTGGAATAAAACTGGAAGTTGGGGCGAAACTAAGGGTTACATGGGCCAGACCCAAAAGGCCTTGACAAGCCTGGCATCGAGCAGGCCGGAGACTCCAGTGTTTGGTCCGGAGACTCCGGTCTGGGCCGGAGACTCCGGTTCAGTCTCTGGACTCGTCTCCGGAGGGGCCTTCTGACTGTCCCAGGCTTGGTTCCTAGGGCCGGACCGGAGGGAGGTCCGGAGAGTCCGGTGTGGACCGGAGACTCCGGTGTGTAGAGCTCCAGCAGCATCTTCTCCTGGTCCTTCTTCCTTGGGGGCTTGGTGTGGTGATGGAAGGGGTTAATGATGCAGCCCGTCCTACGGACGCACCTCCATCTACAACATCTAGTCCCCCAAATGGACCAATGACTCGCGCCCGTGCCAAGCTCCTACAAGCCAAGGTTAACTCGCTCCTTTCCTCATGTGATTTTGACCTACCTTTGGATGGCTTGCTACTTCATGCATCTACGTTGTGTATCCTCAGATATGAAGCAACGCCACCACACCAAGCCCCCAAGGAAGCAGGACCGGGAGAAGAAGCTGCTGGAGCTCTGCACATCGGAGTCTCCGGTGTAGACCGGAGTCTCCGGTCTCCTACAACGGAGTCTCCGGACCTTCCTCCGGTCCAGACCGGAGACCCAAGCCCGGGACAGCCAGAAGCCCCCTCCGGAGACGGGTCCGGAGATTGACCGGAGTCTCCGGTCCAGACCGGATTCTCCGGACCCCAGACCGGAGTCTCCGGACCGACCGTCGCTAGGCATGTTAAAGCCTTTTGGGTCTGGCCCATGTAACCCCCAATTTCGCCCAAACTTCCAATTTTATTCCAGAACTACCCCTGTTTATGTGGTTGGCCTATATATAGCCCCACCCCTCATATGAAAACCCTAGACTTGGATAATGATAGATTAAGACACCCCTTTGTGGATCTTTTAATCTATTGGTCTCATGCTCCTACCAAGGAGCACCTATTGTCCACCCCCTCTTGGATCTTGCCTAGTGCGTTCAAGTTGTACAAGGCCTTGGGTTCTCGGTTTCTCGCCCCCAAGTCGAAAAGGTCTCACCAAGCACCTCGTCCCCCGTTGTTGGCGTGGAGAGAGAGCTTCGCCCAACACCGATCCTAGGGATTATGTTGGACCGGTTGCCACCAGCGTGAAAGACCGGCGTGTATCGTGATTTGCGTGCGTGTGTTCGTGGTTTTCATCCCTTCCTCCGCTGTCCACCGCTTTCCCCTCGTTTCTCGTGGAATTTCGTGAAAGATCGGGCCACCCGAAGGGGTTACCCCATAACATCTTGGTATCAAGAGCAAGGTTGATCACGAATTTCCCCCCCAATTTTTCTTCTATCCATCATAAATTCGAAAATTTCCCAAAAAACAGCCCCAATTTGCCTTTGGATCGATCTGTCGTTTTGGAGTGTTATTTGTGGTTTTGATCCGACCAAATCTTGTCTAAGGTGTTAGTTCAGCTTTTGCCTGCGGTTCCCAGCCCAATTTTGGCCAAATTTTCGCGGATTTGAGGACTCTAGACGTGGATTTCCGCTCAAGAACACGAGCAGACCCCCACACCGGAGTCTCCGGCCTGTGCATCGGAGTCTCCGGCCCTGAACGCCAGTTTTGCCCTTTTTTCCTTTTTTCCTGCATTGGCTAATCTGTCCACTTGTTGTTTGTGTTCCGTGTGCGTGTCACCAACTAACAGATAATTTCCGCAACATCGCCGCGCTCTCCGACACCACGGACTCTGATGCAGCCCGTCCTACGACCGCTACTACATCTACTCCCACGAGCTCCCCAAGTGGACCCATGACTCGCGCACGAGCCAAACTCCTTCAAGCTAAGGTGAACTCGCTCCTCTCCTTGTGTGACTTCGACGCACCCTTCGATGGCTTGCTACTTCACACGCATACACTGTGCATCATCAGGTACGAAGAGAAGGACCCAAGGAACGGAGGAGAAGCAACCAGTCGCTGTCAGACGCAAGCGGTACTACCGGGTGAGATGACCGGTACTACCGCTCCAAGCGGTCCTACCGCCTCCTCCTACCGCTCGCCATAGGAAGCACCACTCCACGCCCCAGACGCAAGCGGTACTACCGGTCCAGCAACCGGTACTACCGGACAGCGGTACTACCGCCCCCTCCTACCGCTCGCCACAGGCGCCTCCGACGGAAGCTCCAGGCCCTCAAGCGGTGCTACCGCTCCGGAAGCGGTACTACCGGTTCCCACCGGTACTACCGGTCCTGCCTGACCCTGATCGCCTAAGTTCGGCCCTGTGCCTTGTAACCCTACCTATAATTTACCTTTTCGTTCCGAAACTACCCCTGTTTTGTGGCTAGACTATATATAGCTCCCACCCTCCATTGTAAACCCTAGACTTGGATAATAATAGATATTAAGGAAACCCTTTGAGGAACTAATATCTATTGGTCTCATGCTCCTACCAAGGAGCACCAGATTATCCACCTACCTCTTGGATCTTGCCTAGTGCGTTCAAGTTGTACAAGGCCTTGGGTTCTCGGTTTCTCGCCCGCAAGTCGTCAAGATCTCACCAAGCACCTCATCCCCCGTGGTTGGTATGGAGAGCGAGCTTCGCCCAACACCGATCCTAGGGATTATGTTGGACCGGTTGCCACCGGCGTGAGAAGTAGGTGTGTATCGTGTTTTGGTGTGCGTGAGTTCGCGGATTTCATCTCCTTCCTCGATTTCATCCCCCGACCACCGCTTTCCCCTCGTTTCTCGTGGAATTCGTGAAAGATCGGGCCAACCCCAGGGTTACCCCCCTAACATCACGGTTGATCACGAATTTCCCCCCAATTTTTCTTTTATCCGCCTTAAAAACGAAAATCCTACCAAAAAGAGCCCCAATTTGCCTTCGGATCGATCTCTGGATTTGGTGAGTTTTTCGTGGTTTTGGTCCATAGATCTGTTGCTTTGGGAGTCGATCTATAGCCCCTGTTGTTTCTAGCCCAGCCTTTCGGTCAGATTTCCCACGAATTGGAGGTTTTTGGCAAGTTCATCGCGTTCCAGATCTGTGCCAAGCGGTACTACCGGCCGTGTAAGCGGTACTACCGCAAGTGACCGGTACTACCGGTAGTACAAGCGGTACTACCACTCACCGGTACTACCGCTCGTTACCAGCGGTACTACCGCTCGCCCCTGACCGTCCTTCCTCGCCCGTTGACGCCTCATTTTCGTTTGCCGACCTTTCCACCTCGCTTGTTCGTGTTTCGCGTGTTTGTCGCCACTTCCGCATCAACGTCATCCCGCGCTCAACGACACCGCGACACTCGAACATCATCCCCCACCAACGGTTGCAAGTCGTCAACAATACCAAAGTTTTAACTTGCACCACCTTGACAGCCCCATATCTTCCTTTGTGTGTATCTATCCTATGAGAGCAACTCATTTGTGTTTGTCTAAGCATTGTGCACTTGCCTTCGGAAAAGTGAGAGTGTGAGGACACATACAAAAGCTAACATAGTAGCATAGCAAGGGAGAAAAAGAGAAAGAATCAAAAAAAAAAAGGAAAAGAAAAAGATAAAATAGAAAGATACATAGTCTCCCAATACATAGAGAATACCAAGCTTGTAAGCCAAGAAAGAGAGAAGAAAGAGCGCACCGAGGCAAGTGCACAAATCTATTGCTTATCCTCTTTTGGCAAACGAGTTGTGGTCTCTCCTTGTGTTGGCACGACAACCGAGCGTAGTCTTCGTTAGGACCTTTTGTGCTCATTTTCATAGTCGTGCTAACCCCGTTTTTCTCCACGTGTGTGTTTTCCGTGTTTTGTAGATCGTTTCCTTTTTCTTTTTGACCTTTGGTTCTTTACCACGTAGGACAATAACCTTTTGCTTGGATCGTTTCGTTTGGTTTTCTACAATCCTAACCCTCCACCAAAAGCCTTTGAGAGTTGTAGAATATTTGTGTGTGAGTTTCTTGCCATTTCACTTTGCACGCCTCTTCGCTCATTTGTGTGGCAATTGATTTGATATAATCTCCAAGGTGAGGTAAAAGGCTAACTATCCGCACCATTTCTATCCATATACAACCCTTGCTGGCTTTGCATCATGGACAAGCATGGAGAGCCATCCCAACCACCACCACCTCCGGAGGATGACACACAATTCATGACAAGATGGGACCATTGGAAGGTCCGAGGAGAATTCAACTACCGTTGTGAAGCTCTTGAGCGGCGCCAAGATGAACAATTTAGCGAGGCCCGTGTGGAATTCAAGAACATCGACAACCGCTTCGAAGAAGTCCGTGGCCAAATGCATGCCATGCAACACAACCTCGGGCATCAAAATGAAGCTCTTCGTCGTGCACTCGCCTCAACGGATGAGAAGCTTCAACGCATCATTGATGGACTCGCAAGGCCACGCTCGCGCGAATCAAGCTCATCTCGGCACTCCTCAAGTGAATCAAGTGCACCTCGCCGTCACGCTTCAGGGCACTGGGATGGACCCGTTCTTCAATCCATGAGCTCTTCGCAAGCGGTACCATCTCCGTGTCACGCCGCAACGTCAATCTATGATGGTGACCTCTCCGCAAGACCTCCAAGGCGCGAAGCGAACCGGCCACAACCAAGGGCACTTGTGATTCAACAAGAGCAACCTCGCATGGACCGCCAAGGCCATCAACGTCGACAGGCCCCTTCAACAACAAGTGAAGCATCCGAAGAGGACGAACAAGATCACCGTCGACGTGAGGCACTCGAAGATCCTCCAAAGCGTCATCATCGACATGATCGTCCACGTCGGCACCATGATGGTCATGACGAGCCTCCCCTAAACCAAGAAGAAGAGCAGCCCATTGCACATGCGGCTCGACGTCCTCCTCGCCACATGGCGCAAGCTAATGCTCCTCGGCATCAACCACGACAAGAACAAGAGCAATCTCCCCAAGCTCGTCGTGAGGACCATCAACCTCCTCCTCGTCCGCAACCGCGACAACCAAACGAGCAAGCTCCCCAAGCTCGTCGTCAACAACAAGTTCCACCACCAAACGTGGCACCTCAACAACCGCAAGAGCAACGCAACAATCACCAAGCCAGACATGAGAGCTGATGTAGCCCGACCTACGGTCGTTACTACATCTTGGTCTCCAACTTACGCCAAGTCGTCATGGACTCCAAAGGTGAATCCGTTCCTCTATGCGAGCCCCCTTCCTACCCTATTGAATGGTATGCTACTTCATACTCCGTCACATATGCATGATAGGTTCACATTGACAAGTACGGAGGCAAGGGAGGAAGCCCGGAGCATCAAGCCTGACAAGACAGAGGCTTGGAAGAGGAGGCGGAAGAAGACAGATCGCCAAATGCTCTTTGTCGCCAGCGGTACTACCGGACCTGGCGACCGGTACTACCGCCCGGCGGCACTACCGCCCTCTGCTACCGCCAGCAACAGACGACAAATGCTCTCTGTCACCGGCGGTACTACCGGCCCCGGATCCGGTACTACCGGGCCACGACACTACCGCCCCCTGCTACTGCTCCTGGCAGTGCCTGCGCGCACTAGTTGGGCCACAGCCCATGTATCCCCCTTTACTTACCAAACCCTAGTTTTATTCCCAAACTACCCTTGTTTAGTGGTTGGCCTATAAATAGAGCCCCCACCCCTCATGTATCCCTTAGGCATAGATGATAGACTAAAGAAAACCCCCATTGTGGAATCTCTAGTTTTGCCTCATCCCCTTTACCAAGGGGACCGACTATCGTCACCAACCTCGATTGGACTTTGCATCACGCATCCATCGTTGAACAAGGCCTTGGAGTTCGACGTCTCGTCTCCAAGTTGTCAAGACCCTCCCCAAGGTGTTCTTCCCTCTCCGATGTGGATCTGAGGGAGCACGTTGACCGATCTTTCCTTGCGAGGATTCTATCGGACCGGTGGCCACCGTTCGGGAGCAATCGGCCTTGTATCGTGTGAGTTTTGCGTGTGTTCATCGTGTTCTTCGCGAGGTGTGTGTTCGCTTCCGCTACCTTCTCCCTTTCCCCTCGCTTTCCCATCGATTTGACCACGAGATCCGTGAAGATCGGGCACCCAAGAGGTTAACCCCTCCATCATCTGGTATCAGCAGCTTTTGGTTGCCACGGATTTCTCATTGATTTGGTCTTTTCCCCATAAATTCGAAAATTTCACCAAAAATAGCCCCAATTCGTGTTTTGGATCGATCTGTGATTTGAGTGCGTTTTGGTAGGTTTTGATCCGTGGATTACTTGCTAAACTTGTTGATCTACCTTCCTTTGCGTACCCATAGCCTAATTCCTTGATTTCCACCGCCGATTTGGTGTTTTTCTTGAAGATTTTCCGCCCAAATCGCCCCAAACTCGCGAAATCGCGTCAGATCTGGATTTCTCTGTCCTGAGTGGTACTACCGCTCCAAATATACGGTACTACCGCCCACCGGTACCAAAATCCGGTACTACCGCCCAAGACAGAAAGAAAACAGCAGATTCCAGATTTCAGCCTCTCGCCATTTTGAGCATAACTTTTGCATCCGAACTCGGATTTTGGTGTTCTTTAGCTCGTTTCGAAGAGGAGAAGGATCTCTACATCATCATCCACGTGGTTCATGCTATATACTCCATCCAAATTCTGTGAGCAAGGCGGAATCCAACAATAAAGGGTGAAGATCGTCGACGAAAGGTATAAACATCCCGCGACTTCTCCCCACTTGCATTCCTTTGTGAACCCCACTATCTTTGCGAGCAACAAACACCTATTGAGACTAGTTCCTCTTATGATTGCTTGGGCTATGCACATTTGATACCTTGTAGATTCCGAGCAAACATTGTGAGCGCTATCTCATATAGTTATCTTGTATAGTTGTTGGCACAAGGAAGAGGCAAGTGAAAATAAAAAGAAAAGAGAGAAATAGAAAAAAAAAAATAGAAAAAAAAGAGAAAAATAAAGAAATATACATGTGCCTCATAGAAAAGGAAGCGCAAGCTCGATGAACATCATATAGGTGGTACTTATTGTGCATATCTTGTAGCCCACCAATCTTGTGCAATCGAACTAGCGTCTCTCCTTGTACTTGTGTGACACGAGCTTATAGTCTTCGCTAGGTAATCATTTGGTTCTTAGCTCACTTTCTCCGTCGCACAAGTCCCATTTATCCCACCGTGTGTGTTTCCTTGTACATATTTCCTATCTTGTGGATTGACTTGTTTGCTTTGTGATCATTGTGGTTCTTTACTTGCCAATACAACATCTTGATTTCGGATTGGTTCTTGACATGCCACTTTCCATACCTATCCACCATAGGCCTTGTGTGTGTTTGTTTTTTGGTTCGTAGTTGGTTTTGGTGTTCCGCGTGAACTTCACTTTGCTTGGTTTATTGCTCTCAAGTGTGGCCACTTGTACGATACGATCTTCCAAGGTAAAGTAAGGTTTGACGTTGTATCCCTAACTCCCACTACCACTTCCATATACACCGCTTGGTCTTGTGCATCATGTCTAGGGACTCCGGAACCGAGGATGATATCTATGAAGAATCCATGATGAGCCACCATGACTACGACTCCACAAGTATAGAGGACATGACGGAACACAACACCGACAATGGCTCCGCATGCTTTGAGGACCCGGAGCACTACACCTACGACGACTCCACATGCATGGAAGACATGGAGCTCTACGTCGACAATGGCTCCTCATGCATGGAGCCTATGGAGCACTACACCGACAATGGCTCCACATGCTTGGGTGATATGGTGTACTACACCAACAATTACTCCCCAAGCATGGATGACTTCGAGTGCGACATCGATGACGCCTCGCCAAGCATGGAGGACACGGAGAACTTCATCGACTTTGATGGCTCCTCCATGAGCCATGAAGAATTCCTCCACCGTGTGGAGATGGAATCCTACTACGCCAAGCAAGAGGAGGCGCATCATCAAGATTCCATGACCTTCAAGGCCAAGCGTGCCACACCAAAGGGCACCACCTACTTCGATGATTCACCTCCAAGGCGACATGTGCCACCACCTAGATGGCGTCAAGCGCCACCATCTCTAAGGCACCAAGCTCCATCACCTCCAAAGCGTCAAGCTCTACCATCTCCAAGGCGCCAAGCTTCATCACCGCCAAGGCGCCAAGCTCCATCTCCTATCCAAACAAGAGTGGCGTCCAAACATCATATGCATCAAGAGGCGCCAAGAAACAAGACTCTTCATCGACAAACATCCTCTCATGAGCATCGCCACCATAAAGAGGATACAAGACATCGTCAAAGGCGTCTTCGCCACCAAGACGAAGAATTCGTGATGAGCACCAACCATAATGCTCAATCAAGCTCAAGAAGGCACCACAAGCACAAGAAGAGTGCCAAGGCAAATGATCACCGTCGCGAGCGTCATGTGGATGACCAAGTGCTTCACCAACATAAACCATCGGCAAGGCACACCAATGACCTCCATCGACACCATCATAGGGCACCTTCAACTACGCGTGCCACCACCACAATGGCACCAAGAGCAAGACTTCCTCCACGCCATCAGGCTTCAATTCCTACGCTTGACTTTCACGACCTCGCCAACGAGGAAAATGTAGACCTCTACTTCGCCAAGTTGGATAGCATGAGCCTACCTCCACCACTACTACAAGATGGCCACAAGACGGTCGAGCATGGGATTTTCCCTTCGACCATGGAGGAGAGCGATGATGCCCATCTTATGGCATCCAACTTTGAAGGCGACAAGGTCAAGAATGGTGAGCATTGGATTTTCCCTTCACCAAAGGAGGCGCATGGAGTTGAGGAAACCGAGCCTACCCCCATATGCTTGAGTGATGATGTGGTACCAATCCCATGTGAGTATGAGAGCCACTTAGCCCACTTCAGTGAGAACAAGAGTGAGACGAGTGACTCCACCTTATGTGAGATTGAGTGCTTCCACTTGGAGGGCATGAGTGATACTCCTAGTGAGTTGAGAGTGGTAGTTGATAGGTCAAGTGAGACCATTTCGATTTCTAACAACTTACCCTCTACCTCTAGTGTGTTCTCTTGTGTTATGCTAGGTTCCATGGATGAAGAAGCGCCAAACCATGAAGCAATGATGCCTCAATTGGAGAAGATGTACATGGTGCACAAAGATGATGCTACGCCATGGATACATCAAGAAGATGAAGTCGTCCACAAGGAGGCCACTACTTCCACAACACCCACTTCATATGAGAGGTATGAACAAGGTAACAATAAGGGTGTTTATGATGCCATGATCCTACTAGTGGACATGATGAATTGTGAGGATATGCATGCTATGGATGATACTTGTGACATTACATATGCTTCATCCACTTTCCCATGTGATGATTTGCCTTCGCATAATATTGATCATGTGGAATTGTTTGATTGCGATATCATTGCCATAAACATGCCATGCTATGCATCTTGTGTGTATCCTCCAATTGCTTTGGACTTGCCTTGTCATGCTAGTCATTCAATTTCTCCCGTTGCTTGCGATAAGATGAATGCTTGCTATTTCACTTGTTTTGCTTGCAACAATATTGATCATATGCGTTCTAATGAGATGGCCCCCATAGCTTTCTCAATTTTTGGAGATTTTGATGATGGCCATGATAAGCATGTTCCCCACTTGCATACTCACCATGCATCTATTCCATACTTGATTGAAATTAATGGTGATGTGCACAAGAAGAGATACGTCATGATGGATGATGTGTATGTCTACCATGCACACACGTTCTTCCTTTTACATATGATGTGTGTAGGTACCCGCACGAGAATGTCAACCTCGGTTGAGCACGAGTTGACAAAAAGAGCTCTAGAGAGCATCCCACGAGTGAGTTCAAGATCGACCCCAGCTCTGATACCTTTTGCATGCTTTGCATCTTTCATGTTGGCAAATTGCTCTTTCATATGGTTTGATTGCAAGCATGTTAATGGTATTATCTTCCCTTGTGACATTCATGTTTCTTCGCATCTAGATAATGATGTTTTGTGTGTTGCAACAAAAATGTTGAACATTTTCTCTTTCCGATGTTTTGGGTGCAACCACAATTCCATTAAGAGCATGTATTGTCATGAGAGCTTCCAAGAATCTCGTCTTGTTGTTGCAACAAACATAAGGACCACTTGCTCTTTCATTTGGTTTGTTTGCAAATATGTTGTTTTTTCTTCCGCTTGGGATACTCATTTTCCCATGATATTTGCTTTCGATGATTTGTGTGTGACATCCAACATGTCGAACAATTTCTCTTTCCAATGGTTGGTTTGCACACATAATGATGTTGCTTTGGACATTCTTCCTTGCGTGTTTTTGCCGAATTCTCCTATTCTCGCATCAAGGACGTTGATCAAAATTCTAGTCAATTGCCTTGAGTGCCCCACTACTATGTTATATGGAGTTTTTGAGTTTCCACATTTGGATGATGTTCAAACGATTTCCATGCACATTGACCATGCATATGCATCCCCTTTGCTATACTTGAGTTGTGCTAATCGTGTTGTGAACAAGAATGGACATGCCACAAATGACATGCTCCTCTATCACACACAAACATATGTTGCTTGGTCTTTGTTGTATGAAGGTACAAAGGCATACACGTCAACCTCTATGGACTATATGTTGACAAGAAGAACCGAAGAGAGTTACCTACGGCTACCCTTCATCGAGCTATCTCTACAAGCTAAGGTGACTTCCTTCTACTTGCGGACTCATGTTATAATCTTCGTAAATTGGCTACGCTTTGAGTGTTGCTTTGATTTTGTTGTGTGCTTTGTAGGCTTCAAGGAAGGTGAAGGAACATTGAAGTTTTGTCAAGTCACTCTTCGCGAGGACGACTATATGGTGACCCCAGGATCAAGGATGTCCTTCGACCGCTTCTACTTTGTGATGAGCATGTAGAGTCGAGGACGGCTCTTTTTGAAGGGGGGGAGCTGATGTAGCCCGACCTACGGTCGTTACTACATCTTGGTCTCTAACTTACGCCAAGTCGTCATGGACTCCAAAGGTGAATCCGTTCCTCTATGCGAGCCCCCTTCCTACCCTATTGAATGGTATGCTACTTCATACTCCGTCACATATGCATGATAGGTTCACATTGACAAGTACGGAGGCAAGGGAGGAAGCCCGGAGCATCAAGCCTGACAAGACGGAGGCTTGGAAGAGGAGGCGGAAGAAGACAGATCGCCAAATGCTCTCTGTCGCCAGTGGTACTACCGGACCTGGCGACCGGTACTACCGCCCGGCGGCACTACCACCCTCTACTACTGATAGGGCAAAGGTGTCCGATCTTTCGATGAGATGGCGATAATCGATTTGGTGGAGTTCGGGCTTGACGATCCGACTACACGTGCGAGCACGAGCGCCAATGCAATCGCTAGGCCAATCTCCTGGAGGTTACCGATCCTGCGTGAACACGATCAGCCTGACCAGCGAGGGTCTTAATTCCTACCTGAAATCGAGAACAAGTAAGAACCAATATTGCAATCAAGATATTGCGGATTAAGAGGAAAGCTTTATTGAAAGAGGTGGGATCCTGAATAGGTGCGAAGTACAAGAGGCCTCTGCGACGCTCGAGCCTTGGCGAAGTTGCGACTATGGCTAACTTAATGTCTAAACAAAATCCGAGTCTAGAGGTTCGGCTATGGGGTGTATTTAAGGGCGAAAAGGTGGGGTTTCGGCCAGCCAAGGAAGTGGTGGCCGAATCCAACCCTAAAAGTCCTTTTCCCCTCAAATACGGACTCTAAAAAGTGGCTAATTAAAATCCTGCGAAAATTACATGGGCCTGGCCCAAAATAAAGGTGTCGCAGCACCATATTATGCTATGGACGAATTCGTAAAGTATTGATCTTGAATATTTCGTCCAAGCCTTCTTTCTTCATTACGGTGGCCTCAAAGTTCTGAAATCTTCATGCGTGGCCTTCTCTTGGATCATCACATGCTTGCTGCCATCTCCATGCATGGCCATGCTCCAATGCTTGTCCCTCTCATCCATGCTTGGTCCATCATTCCTAAGAGTAAGAAATGTATCTGATTTAGGCAGCATCATATTCTCATGTATGTAAGGAATAGTTCCAAGAAACGAAAGTACCTGATAGTTAAGTTGTTTGGCACGGGATCTTGTGATGGGTCCTTGTATGTGTGTTGCTGTAGGTACAACGGTTGTATCAATAGTAGGGATGTCCACATCATGCTCCCCTTCTTGAATTGAAGTCGTCCTCGACGCAATCTCATCTTCCCCACCAAAGTAAGGCTTCAAATCTGCAATGTTAAATGTAGGACTAACCGTACCAAAGTCTGCAGGCAACTCAAGTTTATATGCATTATCATTGATTCTCTCTAACACCTTAAAGGGACCAGCAGCACGTGGCATTAACTTAGACTTGCGTAAATCAGGAAAACGATCTTTACGCAAATGTAACCAAACAAGATCGCCAACATCAAACACAACATGCTTTCTCCCTTTATCCCCAGCAAGTTTATACTTAGCATTCATGTGTTCAATGTTATCTTTAGTAGTCTTATGCAAGTTTAATATCATTTCAGCGCGTTGTGTAGCATCCAAATGATGTTGCACCGAAGAAGGTAAAGGCAATAAATCAATAGGTGCACGAGGAACAAAACCATACACAATCTCAAATGGGCACATCTTTGTGGTAGAATGCAATGAACGATTATAAGCAAATTCTATATGAGGTAAACACTCTTCCCACAATTTTAAGTTCTTCTTTAAAACAGCCCGTAACATAGTAGACAAAGTTCTATTTACTACTTCAGTTTGACCATCAGTTTGGGGATGACATGTAGTACTAAACAGCAATTTAGTCCCCAACTTAGCCCATAAACATCTCCAAAAGTGGCTAAGAAATTTAGTATCACGATCAGAGACAATAGTATTTGGCACACCATGCAAACGAACAATTTCACGAAAGAACAAATCAGCAATATGCGCAGCATCATCCGTTTTATGACAAGGAATAAAGTGTGCCATCTTAGAAAACCGATCCACAACAACAAAAATACTATCCCTCCCCTTCCGTGTTCGTGGCAATCCCAAAACAAAGTCCATAGAAATATCCTCCCAAGGAACACTAGGAACAGGAAGAGGCATATATAAACCATGTGGATTAAGGCGAGACTTAGCTTTTTGACAAGTAGTGCAGCGTGCCACAAATCTCTCAACATCTCGACGCATACGTGGCCAAAAGAAGTGTGCAGCAAGAACATCCTCCGTCTTCTTGACACCAAAGTGTCCCATCAATCCTCCTCCATGCGCCTCCTGTAACAACAAAAGACGAACAGAGCTATCTGGAATGCATAGTTTGTTAGCACGGAACACAAATCCATCATTGAAGACGAACTTGTTCCAAGTTCTACCATCTCTACAATTCTGCAACACATCTGTAAATTCAGCATCATGCACATATTGTTCCTTAATAGTTTCCAATCCAAATATTTTGAAGTCAAGTTGAGATAACAAAGCATAACGGCGTGACAAAGCATCAGCAATAATATTATCTTTACCCTTTTTGTGTTTGATAACATAAGGAAAAGACTCAATAAATTCAACCCACTTTGCATGACGACGATTCAACTTAGCTTGACTACGAATATGCTTCAAAGATTCATGATCAGAATGAATAACAAATTCCTTGGGCCATAGATAATGTTGCCAAGTTTCTAATGTCCGAACCAACGCATATAATTCTTTATCATAAGTAGAATAGTTCAGACTAGCCCCACTCAATTTCTCACTAAAATATGCAACAGGTTTTCCCTCTTGTAATAACACCCCTCCCAAACCAATTCCACTAGCATCACATTCAAGCTCAAAAGTCTTAGTAAAATCAGGAAGTTGGAGTAAGGGAGCATGTGTTAGCTTATCTTTCAATATGACGAAGGCCTGTTGTTGTGCATCGCCCCAAACAAAGGGCACATCCTTCTTGGTAAGCTCATTCAGCGGCGCGGCAAGTGATCCAAAGTCTTTAACAAAGCGCCTATAAAAACCAGCGAGGCCAAGAAAACTCCTCACTTGTGTGACCGTCTTGGGCTGCGGCCAATTCTCAATAGCTTCAATCTTGGCTGGATCCACTTCAATACCCTGTGATGTAACAACATAGCCAAGAAACGCAACTCGATTGGTGCAAAAGGTGCACTTCTCAAGGTTACCAAACAAACGTGCATCACGTAAAGCATTGAAAACAGCACGTAAATGGTCCAAATGTTCCTCTAAACATTTGCTATAAATCAGAATATCATCAAAGTAGACTACCACAAAACGTCCAATGAAAGCACGTAAAACTTCGTTCATTAATCTCATGAAAGTGCTAGGTGCATTAGTTAAACCAAAAGGCATTACTAACCACTCATATAAACCGAACTTAGTTTTAAATGCTGTTTTCCATTCATCTCCTAATTTCATACGAATCTGGTGGTAACCACTACGCAAATCAACTTTAGAAAACATGGTAGAGCCACTCAATTCATCAAGCATGTCATCTAAACGTGGAATAGGATGACGATATCGAATAGTAATATTATTGATAGCTCTACAATCAGTACACATGCGTGAAGAACCATCTTTCTTAGGTACCAAAATAATAGGAACAGCACAAGGGCTAAGGGACTCACGAATATGATCTCTGTCGAGTAGTTCCTGAATTTGGCGTTGTATCTCCTTTGTCTCCTCTGGATTGGTTCTATATGGCGCGCGGTTGGGCAACGTGGCACCAGGAATTAGATCAATTTGATGCTCAATTCCTCTAATAGGAGGTAGTCCTGGTGGCAACTCAGCGGGAAAGACGTCCTCATATTCCTGCAAAAGGTTAGCAACAGCGGGTGGCAAAGAAGGAGGCATATCCTCAAATGAAAACAAAACCTCTTTGCAGACAATTGCATAACATTGAGTATTGGTTACATCTAGTTCAGCAATATCAATTTTATTTGCAAGCATACATGGACTCTTCAAACGAATTTCAGTAGCATGTGTAGAATCAGATTTAGTGTTCTTTGGTGGTATAAAATCTGCAGCAACAATCTGATTCTCACTTTTATTTTTCTCCTCGGTTTTAGCTCTACTAGCTCTAGCAAGATCATCTTTTAAAATCTGTTCGGGAGTCATAGGTTTTAAACCAATTTTCTTTCCATCATGTATAAGAGAATAGTGATTAGTTTTGCCATTATGAACAGATTCTCTATCAAATTGCCATGGTCTACCAAGTAACAAAGAACAAGCTTGCATAGGTACAACATCACAATCAACAAAATCAGAATATGTACCAATAGTAAAATGCACGCGTACCGTTCTTGTTACCTTGATCTTGCGAGAACTCTCAAACCATTGGATGTAGTATGAATGTGGGCGTTGTCTTGTTGGAAGCGCAAGCTTCTCTACCATGTCAACACTGGCCAGATTATTACAACTCCCTCCATCAATGATGATCCGTATAGCTCTTTCCTTGACAACACCACGTGTTTGGAACAGGTTGTGGCGTTGATCTTGCTCAGATTTGCTCAATTGCACACTCAACACACGTTGTGTAATTAAACTCTTGTATTGATCAGCAGCTTCAGCTCCCATTACCTCTGGCTCTTCATCATCATCATCAGAATTGTCTCCATCTCGAGCAGAAATAAGGGATAGTGTATCTTCATCGAAGTCACTCGCTGAATCGTATTCACCATCTTCTCGCACCATCATCACACGTTGTGTTGTGCACTGTCTCTCAATATGACCAAAACCCCAGCACTTGCGGCATTGTATATCCTTTGTCTTACCCGTGGAAGCCATAGAAGATGCACTACGAGCAGGAGCATTGGATGATGGTGGAGGAGCAGCTGGAAATCTTGTGGTGGCCTTGGATGTGGTAGTAGCTGGAGGCGAATCACGAGAAGGCGCTGATTGTCGGGATGTCCAAGTGGATGTGCGACCTGCAGAATTATTAGTCCTCCTCCATGGTGTTTGGCGATCCTGCACTTCACGTTCAGCTTTGCAAGCAAGATGAAACAAACGAGTGATAGAATTATATTCCTTATAATCTAATATGTGCTGAATGTCCTTGTTTAATCCACCAAAGAAACGTGCAAGCATTTGTTCATTAGATTCAACAAGACCACACCTAACCATCCCCGTTTGCAATTCCTGATAATACTCTTCTACAGAATTTTTCCCTTGCTCTAAGCGTGTCAGATTCTTTAGTAAATCACGTTGATAAGTGGGAGGTACAAAACGTACACGCATAGCAGTTTTTAAAGCAGTCCAAGTACTAGGAATAGTAGTAGGATTTAAACGACAATACTCAGACCACCAAAGGGAAGCAAATTTAGTAAATTCACATGTAGCAGCACTAACACGCATATTCTCAGGATATTTTAAGCATGCAAAACGTTGTTCTACTTCCATCTCCCATGTAAGATATGCATCAGGATTATATTTACCCTCAAAAGATGGAATATTTAATTTAAGCTTTGCAACATGATCATCATCATTACGTACCGGTGGGCGAGCGTTGCGGTAGTAATGTCGGGGGCGACCAGCAGGTACCTGTGGAGGTTGTTCAACCTCCTCGTCAAACAGATCGTCGTCGTCGGGGTCGTAGTAGTACCCGTCGTCTGTCCCCAATGTCGCAGCAGCAGCCGCGGCTAAAGACTGAGGAACGTCAGTCGCAGCAGGAGCCGCCGGGGGTGCGGCGGGAGCCGAACCAGCAGTCCGACCCGTGATCGGAATGCGCCGTGCGCCATGTGTGGGTGCCGGTGCGGGTGCGGGCAATCGGTTCAGAAGCTCCTTGAACCGAACGTCAAGCTTGGCGTTGAAGGATTTCTCGAGTCCATCGATCTTGTCCACGGCGTTGGTGAGCTTGGTGTCAAACTCCCCTAGGCGCGTATCCACGTCTTCAGCGCGACTGACCAGGAGCGCGGAGAAGTGGGCATGTAGCTCTTCGTTCGTCATGGTGGCAGGGTTTCGCGAAGTATCAGTCATGGTTAGTCCTTAAAAAGCACAGGTATATACTACAGGAATATGGTGGAAGTCACGCGTAATCCGTCAAGCAATATACGAAGCTCTTACAAGTTCTTACCAAACAGCAGGAAAAGGCGATGTGCAACCACGAGGATCAGTGGGTCCAGAGATTGAACCAAGCGATTACCAGGAGTCGAAACACCGCACGTGGAGAGTATCTGTGGAGCTCTGGGAAGGCTTAGCAAAGGGGTTAGCAATTATCAAAACAGCAATGCAAAAGTTGAAAGAATGCTCAACGACGGTACTGTGCTGGTCCTAGGCTAGACCGTACTAGAGACGCGAGCCTAGATCACCAACGATGTCACGACGCGACACAACAAGCACTGTATGATGATATAGCACCCTGAAAAGTGATCCGAGATGCAGAAAATTACTAGGATGGCGAGTGTCTAGAACTGATCTACGGGGTCTAAAAAGAGGTTAGCCCCCAAAAAATTTTTTCGAAATTTTTTATTTTGTTCCGGAAAGCGCGCAGGTGCCAAAAAAATATCGCTATAACGGCCGATGGAGAAAAGTGATCCCCAAAGCCGAAAACCAGTATAGCCAGAATTTTTTTTTTTTTTTTTTTTTTGCTCTCCTTCTGGACTTACGACCGGACTCTTAGCTCGACACGGACTTTAGCGGAACACGGAAACAACAAAGAAGGAAAGTCAAAAGAAATAACTAGGAAATAATGACTCAACTCGGACTCGTGCCGCGGCAGGGAAGGTGATCGGATCCGTGTCGCGGTAGGGAGCCGGTGGCGGAGTGTTAGGGTTTATGGTGGCAGGGTATATGGCGGCGGAATATGGTGGCGGTGATCGGCGAGTGTGGCGGTGACTAGTATGATTAGAACTCGAAACTCTAAGGGACGAGACACTAAGACCAGCAACTCGACGCGACGATGTAGACACAAATTCAACAATGCAAAAACTGAAAAGATAATGCGAGGCGTAGATTGGTTATGGGATGGATCTAAACTCTAACTGTGTTTTTGGCTTTTTCGTGGGTTATAGGTAAAAACAGATCTAATCTATGAAAAACAGTAAAATCTCACCGAGCAACCAGAAATCTGATACCACTTGATAGGGCAAAGGTGTCCGATCTTTCGATGAGATGGCGATAATCGATTTGGTGGAGTTCGGGCTTGACGATCCGACTACACGTGCGAGCACGAGCGCCAATGCAATCGCTAGGCCAATCTCCTGGAGGTTACCGATCCTGCGTGAACACGATCAGCCTGACCAGCGAGGGTCTTAATTCCTACCTGAAATCGAGAACAAGTAAGAACCAATATTGCAATCAAGATATTGCGGATTAAGAGGAAAGCTTTATTGAAAGAGGTGGGATCCTGAATAGGTGCGAAGTACAAGAGGCCTCTGCGACGCTCGAGCCTTGGCGAAGTTGCGACTATGGCTAACTTAATGTCTAAACAAAATCCGAGTCTAGAGGTTCGGCTATGGGGTGTATTTAAGGGCGAAAAGGTGGGGTTTCGGCCAGCCAAGGAAGTGGTGGCCGAATCCAACCCTAAAAGTCCTTTTCCCCTCAAATACGGACTCTAAAAAGTGGCTAATTAAAATCCTGCGAAAATTACATGGGCCTGGCCCAAAATAAAGGTGTCGCAGCACCATATTATGCTATGGACGAATTCGTAAAGTATTGATCTTGAATATTTCGTCCAAGCCTTCTTTCTTCATTACGGTGGCCTCAAAGTTCTGAAATCTTCATGCGTGGCCTTCTCTTGGATCATCACATGCTTGCTGCCATCTCCATGCATGGCCATGCTCCAATGCTTGTCCCTCTCATCCATGCTTGGTCCATCATTCCTAAGAGTAAGAAATGTATCTGATTTAGGCAGCATCATATTCTCATGTATGTAAGGAATAGTTCCAAGAAACGAAAGTACCTGATAGTTAAGTTGTTTGGCACGGGATCTTGTGATGGGTCCTTGTATGTGTGTTGCTGTAGGTACAACGGTTGTATCAATAGTAGGGATGTCCACATCAGCTACCGCCAGCAACAGACGACAAATGCTCTATGTCACCGGCGGTACTACCGGCCCCGGATCCGGTACTACCGGGCCACGACACTACCGCCCCCTGCTACCGCTCCTGGCAGTGCCTGCGCGCACTAGTTGGGCCATAGCCCATGTATCCCCCTTTACTTACCAAACCCTAGTTTTATTCCCAAACTACCCTTGTTTAGTGGTTGGCCTATAAATAGAGCCCCCACCCCTCATGTATCCCTTAGGCATAGATGATAGACTAAAGAAAACCCCCATTGTGGAATCTCTAGTTTTGCCTCATCCCCTTTACCAAGGGGACCGACTATCGTCACCAACCTCGATTGGACTTTGTGATATGGGAAAGGATGCGCGAGGGAGGAGCGGGAGGAAGGCGCAAGAGAAGATCATCAAGAAGGAAGGTTCAGTTCGGACAGACAGAAGCCCTGAAATTGAAACGGACGTGGATTCTTCATACGAACTCCAAATCAAGAAAATAAGCACTTGTTGGAAACATCACTCCGAGAGCTTTCCAACGAGTACTTACACGTCCCTAGGGGGCGGATAATCCGGCCCCCACAAGGGCGGATAATCCGGCCCTGCTCCAGGAATTCTGCTAAGGACTTCAGGCGCGAGGCTCAGTAAGGGGGGCGGATAATCCGCCCCAGGGGAGGATAATCCGGGGAGGCGGATAATCCGCCCCTACTTAGGGCGGAAAGTCCGACCCTGAAAGTTACCAACAGATCTGGACGGATCTGACTGTATCGGACACGTTTTGTTTCGCGATTTTGGCCGCCCCAGCCGCCCTTATAAGCCTAGGAACGCCCTCTAGATTAGGTTAGCTTTTGATTTCAGTTGATTAGTCTAAAACTATCGTGTGTGTTGCTTGGTGAAGCATCCCTCCGGGGACGGCGATGCCGTGTTATCTGTCGTATTGATATTGTCGCGGAGGTTCTTGTGTTCATCAAGGATTGTCGTGTTTTGTTTTGGGGCGTGGTGATCTTCATCACGTTACTTGCTGGATTCGTTCCTCTTCTTCAGGTGACGTCCATTGGCGTTGTTGGAAGGATTACTATCCAGGTGACTCGCTGTGAAAGATCGGGACAAATTAAAGGATCATCCCCTCGATCCTTTATCAGGTGGTATCAGATTCCAGTGTTGCTCACGGTGAGATTGGTTGATTGACCTGATAAAGGATCGAGGGAATGATCCTTTAGTTTGTCCCGATCTTTCACAGCGAGTCACCTGGATAGTAATCCTTCCAACAACGCCAATGGACGTCACTTGAAGAAGAGGAACGAATCCAGCAAGTAACGTGATGAAGATCACCACGCCCCAAACCAAAACACGACAATCCTTGATGAACACAAGAACCTCCGCGACAATATCAATACGTCAGATAACACGGCATCGTCGTCCCCGGAGGGATGCTTCACCAAGCAACACACACGATAGTTTTAGACTAATCAACTGAAATCAAAAGCTAACCTAATCTAGAGGGCGTTCCCAGGCTTATAAGGGCGGCTGGGGCGGCCAAAATCGCGAAACAAAACGTGTCCGATACAGTCAGATCCGTCTAGATCTGTTGGTAACTTTCAGGGCCGGACTTTCCGCCCTAAGTAGGGGCGGATTATCCGCCTCCCCGGATTATCCTCCCCTGGGGCGGATTATCCGCCCCCCTTACTGAGCCTCGCGCCTGAAGTCCTTAGCAGAATTCCTGGAGCAGGGACGGATTATCTGCCCTTGTGGGGGCCGGATTATCCGCCCCCTAGGGACGTGTAAGTACTCGTTGGAAAGCTCTCGGAGTGATGTTTCCAACAAGTGCTTATTTGCTTGATTTGGAGTTCGTATGAAGAATCCACGTCCGTTTCAATTTCAGGGCTTCTGTCTGTCCGAACTGAACCTTCCTTCTTGATGATCTTCTCTTGCGCCTTCCTCCCGCTCCTCCCTCGCGCATCCTTGCCCATATCATCCTCCCCCCTTCAAAGAGCGTTGTCCCCAACGCGTGAGGGTCGTCTTGAAAGGGTGGCGTGATATCAACAAAATCTTCACGCGTCTTTGCCATCTTCAAGTCTTGCTTGCCTACCTCACCACATCCTCCCGCTTGGCCTGCTTGACTTGATACAACCCTGGGTGGCTGCACCTCCTTTCTTCTCCACATAATCTTGGACTTAGGCGCCACCATCTTTTTCTTCTTCTCAACTGTTGTTGGAACCCATGGCTGTTGAACATGGACCTTCTTTGCACGAACCTGCATAAGATGAGTGATGCCTGGACCACACAACTGACGAACATGTCCATCCTTGCCTCTATGCACACGCACTTCTGCTCCAACAAAACGTCTCTGAGGTGTTCTAACAAAACTGTGCCTGACTACCCGCGACACCATATGCACCCGAACGTGATCAGCAACATCGTCATCGGTCTGAACACCTATGTCAACACGAACTGGAAGTGGAACACATGGAACACATGCTGACATATTCTTTCCTTCATCAATAAGAGGCTTGACTTCAACCGGCTTGTCACTAACAAGAACAATTGGCTTGTCATCTACAGGCATGGGTGAAACAATATCACTACTGACGCTCTTCGCATCATGCTCCTCATGTTGCACCTTAGCTAGCCCTGGTTGTGGCTTAGCCTTATGCAACTTCTCCTTGCGAACCACCAACACCACATCGGACTTGATTTGATCCTCTCTCATAGGCTTCAAAGTCTGATGGTTGCCATCATGCACAAAATAATATGTATTTGCTCTCCCAGCATGTAACGCATTACGATCATACTGCCATGGACGACCAAGTAACAACCCACATAGCTCCAATGGCAACACATCACACTCAATCTCATCAACATAATCACCAAATGTAAATGGCACACGCACCTTGTGAGTTACCTTCACCATACCACAGCTATTTAACCACTATAGATGCTTAGGTTCAGGAATACGCCATGTGGACAACCCCAATGCTGCCACCATTGTCTTGCTAATGCCATTAGTACAGCTTCCTCCATCAATAATCAACTTGCATGCTTTACCTTTGATCATGCACTGCGCCTGGAATAAATTCCAACGCTGGCCTCTATCCGCTGTCATACAAGTCTCATCATGTACTCTCTTGAGTTGCATATTTAGCCCACTCAATGGTTCAACCTCTTCCACTGTAGTTTCAGTGCACACCACAACCTCGGCAACAACAGATTGCTTCTCCTCAGAAGGTTTTGTCACTGCCACGCTAACCATTTGCACTGGAACAACTTCTGCGACCTCCTTTGCACGAGACGGAATAGACACAATGGCAACCCTGGGCGACTGCAGAACTGTCTTCAAGGGCTTGGTAAAAGATACCTTGCGACGAGGAGCCATAAAACAGCCACGCAAAAAATTATTGAAGTCCTTCCAAGTTGCATCTATAATGTCCTTTTCACACATCTCTTTATCCCACCAAAGAGCTATCTCCTCATCTACACGTCGCAATGCAAGAAGCACACGTGTAGGATTATCCAAATACTCATATGTATCACATATGTAAAAACCATCTTGCATGTGACGCTCCCACAACTCATATTCATCATACGTTGCCTTGTGAACCAGTTTCCACCTGATTTGAGAATCATCACATACTACACCGTCCAAGATGTCGAGATAGTCATTGTACACATCACCAGATCTCTTTCCAGAAACACACCGTTAGCCATAAAAGTCACCAGAAAAAGAATCCATCTTTGACCGAAACTTCTATCACCAACTAGACAGAACAGAAACTGGCTATATCCAGGCTGGATAATCCACCCCTGGGGCCCGATTATCCGCCCCAACACGAAACGGAACAGATCTTGAGATCGATCTGCACAGCTAGAGTTCTCCCCGATCTGATTTGCAACGCGATTTTCAGATCAATCAACCAATCTCACCGTGAGCAACACTGGAATCTGATACCACCTGATAAAGGATCGAGGGGATGATCCTTTAGTTTGTCCCGATCTTTCACAGCGAGTCACCTGGATAGTAATCCTTCCAACAACGCCAATGGACGTCACCTGAAGAAGAGGAACGAATCCAGCAAGTAACGTGATTAAGATCACCACGCCCCAAAACAAAACACGACAATCCTTGATGAACACAAGAACCTCCGCGACAATATCAATACGACAGATAACACGGCATCGCCGTCCCCGGAGGGATGCTTCACCAAGCAACACACACGATAGTTTTAGACTAATCAACTGAAATCAAAAGCTAACCTAATCTAGAGGGCGTTCCCAGGCTTATAAGGGCGGCTGGGACGGCCAAAATCGCGAAACAAAACGTGTCCGATACAGTCAGATCCGTCCAGATCTGTTGGTAACTTTCAGGGCCGGACTTTCCGCCCTAAGTAGGGGCGGATTATCCGCCTCCCCGGATTATCCTCCCCTGGGGCGGATTATCCGCCCCCCTTACTGAGCCTCGCGCCTGAAGTCCTTAGCAGAATTCCTGGAGCAGGGCCGGATTATCCGCCCTTGTGGGGGCCGGATTATCCGCCCCCTAGGGACGTGTAAGTACTCGTTGGAAAGCTCTCGGAGTGATGTTTCCAACAAGTGCTTATTTGCTTGATTTGGAGTTCGTATGAAGAATCCACGTCCGTTTCAATTTCAGGGCTTATGTCTGTCCGAACTGAACCTTCCTTCTTGATGATCTTCTCTTGCGCCTTCCTCCCGCTCCTCCCTCGCGCATCCTTGCCCATATCACTTTGCATCACACATCCATCGTTGAACAAGGCCTTGGAGTTCGACGTCTCGTCTCCAAGTTGTCAAGACCCTCCCCAAGGTGTTCTTCCCTCTCCGATGTGGATCTGAGGGAGCACGTTGACCGATCTTTCCTTGCGAGGATTCTATCGGACCGGTGGCCACCGTTCGGGAGCAATCGGCCTTGTATCGTGTGAGTTTTGCATGTGTTCATCGTGTTCTTCACGAGGTGTGTGTTCGCTTCCGCTACCTTCTCCCTTTCCCCTCGCATTCCCATCGATTTGACCACGAGATCCGTGAAGATCGGGAACCCAAGAGGTTAACCCCTCCATCAAGAGCTCGGATGATGATGATGACCGCCAAAATCATGGCAACCGACGCAACCGGAACCGCAATGGAGAAGAAACTTTTGGCAAGCTCAAATTCACCATGCCCAAGTTCACCGGTTCCAATGAGCCCGAGGAATATCTCTCTTGGGAACTCAAGGTCGACAAGATCTTCCGCATGCACAACTATAGCAATGAGAAGATGATGGCCATGGCATCCCTCGAGTTTGATGAGTATGCCAACCTTTGGTGGGAACAAGTCCAACTCGCTCGCGAAGCAAAACAAGAGCCTCCAATCGCAACTTGGCAAGATATGAAAGCTCATATGAGATCCCGCTTTGTTCCTTCACACTACACGCGTGACCTTTTCAACAAGCTTGAAACGCTTAGTCAAGGAACAAAGACCGTGGAAGAGTACTTTAAGCAAATGGAGCTCAACATGATCCGTGCCAACATTGAAGAGCGAGATGAGCAAACAATGGCACGCTTCCTCAATGGCTTGAACCATCCCATCAAGCGCATCACCGAGTTCCAAAAGTACAACAACATGGTTGAGCTTGTGCACATCGCTTCAAAGGCCGAGCGCCAAGTGCAAGAGGACATCAAGTACAACAAGCCAAAGACGTACTTCACCTACAAGCAAGCATCAACCACTACTCCAACGACACCAAGTGGAAGCTCCTCAAGTACCACCAAGCTTCCCTTCAAGCCAACTCTCCCTCAAGGAAAACAGCCCCCAAGTGGCAAACACACAAGAGATGATCAACTATTCACCGGTGAATGCTACAAGTTTGGAGGCAAAGGGCACAAGTCGAATGCATGTGGGAACAAGAAAGTTTTGTTCATCCATGACAACGGCGATGAAGAATACTTGAGTGAAGAAGAGTTTGATGCAAGAGTCAAGGAAGCCATGGCAAGGCAACATTTGGAAGAGGACCAAGAACTTCTTGTGTGTGAGCATGACGCAAGTCCATCGCTTGTGGTCACAAGGGTCTTGACTACCCAAGCCAATGAAAATGAAGACCAACGCTCGAACATCTTCCAAACTCGTGCCGGCATCAATGGGAAGTCCATCAAAGTTGTCATCGATGGAGGGAGTTGCCACAACATTGCAAGCACGGAGTTGTGTGAGAAACTCAACCTCACCCTTCATCCGCATAGACACCCCTACCATATCCAATGGCTAAGTGACCAAGGATCCTTCAAGATCAAGCACACCGTCTCGGTGACGTTCTCCATTGGGCACTACAAGGACACGGTGGAATGTGACGTGGTTCCAATGACGGTTCGTCACATGTTGCTCGGAAGGCCATGGCAATATGACAAGCGTGCGTTGCATAATGGTCACTCAAACACTTACACCTTCAAATGGCTTGATAAAACTTGTGTGTTGCAACCAATGACTCCTAGCCAAATAATTTCGGATAATGCAAAGGCTTTAGCGAGGGCGCAATACGCAAAAACACCTTGTGAGAAGAGTGGTGAGCGAGAGAACCACACCTTAGTGAGTGAGAGCTACAAGCCAAACTTGAGTGGAAAAACTAAGAGTGTTCTTCTTGCCACCAAAAGTGAGATGAGAGAAGTGCGGAACAACCCATCCATCTTGCATTATGTCCTTGTATGCAAGGGACTAGCGCAAGGAACTAACGACTTGACAAATGTTCCTCCTTCTTTGATGGCTATTTTGCAGGAATTCCAAGATGTATTTCCCGAAGAGCTTCCCCATGGCCTTCCTCCTCTTCGTGGGATAGAGCACCGCATCGACTTCATACCCGGCGCACCACTCCCAAACCGCGCCGCGTATCGCACGAACCCGGAAGAGACGAAGGAGATCGAGCGTCAAATCAACCAACTCGTCTCCAAAGGTTTGATCCAAGTAAGCACTAGCCCAAGCGCGGTCCCTGTGATTCTAGTCCCAAAAACGGATGATACGTTGCGGTTATGCATGGACTGCCGTCCAATCAATGCTATCACCGTGCGTTATCGACATCCTATACCGCGTCTTGATGACATGCTTGATGAGTTATGTGGAGCCACTATATTTTCGAAAATTGATCTTCGTAGTGGCTACCATCAAATTCGCATGGCCGAAGGTGATGAGTGGAAAACCGCCTTCAAGACCAAGCTTGGTCTCTATGAATGGTTGGTTATGCCTTTTGGCTTATCTAATGCCCCATCTACCTTCATGCGTCTCATGAACCATATTTTGAGATCTCTCATTGGGAAGAGTGTAGTTGTTTACTTTGATGGCATTCTTGTCTATAGCAAGTCACTAGAGGAGCATGTTACTCATGTTAAGGAGGTCCTTCAAATCCTTCGTCATGAAAAGCTTTATGCTAATCTCCCAAAGTGCACTTTTGCAAGAGACAAGCTGATTTTCCTTGGTTTTGTTGTGTCTTCTAATGGCATAGAAGTGGATGTCTCAAAAGTCAAGGACATACGAGATTGGCCCATCCCAACAAATGTTAGTGAACTTCGTAGTTTTCATGGGTTGGCTGGCTTTTACCGTCGCTTTGTGAAAGATTTTTCTACCATTGCTTGCCCCCTCAACGAATTGACCAAGAAAAATGTCACGTTCGTTTGGGGAAAAGCACAACAAAAGGCTTTTGATGAGCTCAAAAAGAGGGTCACCGAAGCACCACTTCTTGCATTGCCGGATTTCACAAAAACCTTTGAGATTGAATGTGACGCTAGTGGTATTGGCATTGGTGGCGTCCTTATGCAAAATGGGCGTCCTATTGCTAGTGGTAATGTCCGACCAAGGTGCATGAGGAATAGGCAATGACATTAGCATGGACTTTGTGTTAGGCTTGCCTAGATCTAAACATGGTCATGATTCTATATTTGTAGTAGTGGATCGCTTTTCAAAAATGGCACATTTCATTCCCTGCCATAAGACCGATGATGCTTCACATGTAGCAAATTTGTTTTTCAGGGAAATAATTCGGCTACACGGTGTACCAAGAACAATCGTCTCCGACCGCGACGTAAAATTCATGAGCTACTTCTGGAAGACTCTCATGGCCAAGCTCGGCATCAAGCTCCTCTTCTCGTCCGCCTCGCATCCTCAAACCGATGGACAAACCGAGGTCGTCAATCGAAGTCTTGGCACACTCCTTCGGGTGTTGATAAAGAAGAACCTTAAAGACTGGGAGGAATGTATTCCACATGCCGAGTTCGCCTACAACCGCGCCAACAACTCCACCACCATGAGGAGCCCGTTCATGATCGTCTATGGCTTCGAGCCCCTCACCGCGCTCGATATCCTTCCTCTACCTCTTCATGAACGTGCCAATATGGACGTGGTCAAGCATGCCCAAACAATGAAGAAACTCCATGAAGACACAAGAGCTACGATCGAATAACAAGTCCTTCGCCAAGCATCAAGGCTAAAAAAGAACAAGAAAGAGATGATCTTCGAAGAAGGCGACCTTGTGTGGATACACTTGAGTAAAGACCGCTTCCCCAAGGACCGCGACTCCAAACTCAAGCCAAGAGGTGATGGACCGTTCAAACTGCTAAAGAGGATCAACAACAACGCCTACATCATAGATATCCCAACATCCAAGTATCTTGTGAGCCCGACATTCAATGTCAAGGACCTATCACCCTACCATGGCGAAGATGAAGTTGAGAAGGTTGAAGAGTCGAGGACGACTCTTTCCCAAGGGGGGGAGGGGGAGCTGATGCAGCCCGTCCTACGAACGCACCTCCATCTACAACACCTAGTCCCCCAAATGGACCAATGACTCGCGCCCGTGCCAAGCTCCTACAAGCCAAGGTTAACTCGCTCCTTTCCTCATGTGATTTTGACCTACCTTTGGATGGCTTGCTACTTCATGCATCTACGTTGTGTATCCTCAGATATGAAGCAACGCCACCACACCAAGCCCCCAAGGAAGCAGGACCAGGAGAAGAAGCTGCTGGAGCTCTGCACACCGGAGTCTCCGGTGTAGACCAGAGTCTCCGGACCTTCCTCCGGTCCAGACCGGAGACCCAAGCCCGGGACAGCCAGAAGCCCCCTCCGGAGATGGGTCCGGAGATTGACCGGAGTCTCCTGTCCAGACCGGAGTCTCTGGACCCCAGACCGGAGTCTCCGGACCGACCGTCGCCAGGCATGTTAAAGCCTTTTGGGCCTGGCCCATGTAACCCCCAATTTCACCCAAACTTCCAGTTTTATTCCAGAACTACCCCTGTTTATGTGGTTGGCCTATATATAGCCCCACCCCTCATATGTAAACCCTAGACTTGGATAATGATAGATTAAGACACCCCTTTGTGGATCTTTTAATCTATTGGTCTCATGCTCCTACCAAGGAGCACCTATTGTCCACCCCCCTCTTGGATCTTGCCTAGTGCGTTCAAGTTGTACAAGGCCTTGGGTTCTCGGTTTCTCGCCCCCAAGTCGTCAAGGTCTCACCAAGCACCTCGTCCCCCGTTGTTGGCGTGGAGAGAGAGCTTCGCCCAACACCGATCCTAGAGATTATGTTGGACCGGTTGCCACCGGCGTGAGAGACCGGCGTGTATCGTGATTTGCGTGCGTGTGTTCGTGGTTTTCATCCCTTCCTCCCCCGTCCACCTCTTTCCCCTCGTTTCTCGTGGAATTTCGTGAAAGATCGGGCCACCCCAAGGGGTTACCCCATAACAGTTAACCTCTTGGGTGGCCCGATCTGCACGGATCTCGTGGTCATATCTATGGGAAAGCGAGGGGAAAGGGAGAAGGTAGCGGAAGCAAACACACACCTCGCGAAGAACACGATGAACACACGCAAAAATCACACGATACAAGGCCGATTTCTCCCGAACGGCGGCCACCGGTCTGATAGAATCCTCGCAAGGAAAGATCGGTCAACGTGTTCCCTCAAATCCACATCGGTGAGGGAAGAACACCTTGGGGAGGGTCTTGACAACTTGGAGACGAGACATCGAACTCCAAGGCCTTGTTCAACGATGGATGTGTGATGCAAAGTCCAATCGAGGTTGGTGACGATAGTCGATCCCCTTGGATAAGGGGATGAGGCCCAACTAGAGATTCCACACAAGGGGGTTGTCTTTAGTCTATCATCTATACTAGGGGATACATGAAGGGGTGGGGGCTCTATTTATAGGCCAGCCACATAAACAGGGGTAGTTTAGGGATAAAACTAGGGTTTGGACGAGCTAGAGGGGTAGATGGGCCAAACGCCCAACTGGCGGCGCGCAAGCCCATCGTGTAGGCCGGAGACTCCGGTGTGGGGTCCGGAGACTCCGGTCTAGGCCGGAGACTCCGGTGTCGTCTCCGGAGTGGTGTACTGACTGTCCCCGGGTCGGTTGCTGGGGTCGGTCCGGAGGTCGGTCCGGAGACTCCGGTGCGCAGTACGGAGACTCCGGTGTAGCAGGACCGGAGACTCCGTTGTAGGCCGGAGACTCCGGTGGTTCAGCCGTGGCTTCTTCCGCCTCCTCTTCCAAGCCTCCGTCTTGTCCAGCTTGATGTTCTGGGCTTCCTCCCTTGCCTCCGTACTTGTCGGTGTGAACCTATCATGCATATGTGACGGAGTATGAAGTAGCATACCATACAATAGGGTAGGAAGTGGGCCCGCATAGAGGAACGGATTCACCTTTGGAGTGCATGACGACTTGGCATAAGTTGGAGACCATGATGTGGTAACGACCGTAGGTCGGGCTGCATCATCTCCCCCCCCCCTTCAAAAAGAGTCGTCCTCGACTCTCCATGTTCATCACGAAGTAGAAGAGGTCGAAGGACATCCTTGATCCTGGGGTTCACCATATAGTCGTCCTCGGGAAGATTGACTTGACAACACTTTAATGTTCCTTCACCTTCCATGAAGCCTACAAAGCTCACAACAAAAGCGAAGCAACACTCAAAGCGTAGCCAATTCATGAACATTATCGCATTAGTCCTCAAGTAGAATGAAGTCACCTTAGCTTGTAGACATAGCTCGATGAAGGGTAGCCATAGGTAACATTCTTCGGTTCTTCTTGTCAACCCATGGTTGGTAGATGTTGACGTATATGCATTTGTACCTTCATACAACAAAGACCAAGCAACATATGTTTGTGTGTGATAGAGGAGCATGTCATTTGTGGCATGTCCATTCTTGTTCACAACACGATTAGCACAACTCAAGAATAGCAAATGGGATGCATATGCAAGGTGATGCAGCCCGTCCTACGGACACACCTCCATCTACAACACCTAGTCCCCCAAGTGGACCAATGACTCGCGCCCGTGCCAAGCTCCTACAAGCCAAGGTTAACTCGCTCCTTTCCTCATGTGATTTTGGTCTACCTTTGGATGGCTTGCTACTTCATGCATCTACGTTGTGTATCCTCAGATATGAAGCAACACCACCACACCAAGCCACCAAGGAAGCAGGACCAGGAGAAGAAGCCGCTGGAGCGCTGCACACCGGAGTCTCCGGTGTAGACCGGAGTCTCCGGTCTCCTACACCGGAGTATCCGGACCTTCCTCCGGTCCAGGCCGGAGACTCAAGCCTGGGACAGCCAGAAGCCCCCTCCGGAGACGGGTCCAGAGATTGACCGGAGTCTCCGGTCCAGACCGGAGTCTCCGGACCCCAGACCGGAGTCTCCGGACCGACCGTCGCCAGGTATGTTAAAGACTTTTGGGCCTGGCCCATGTAACTCCCAATTTCGCCCCAAACTTCCAGTTTTATTCCAGAACTACCCCTGTTTATGTGGTTGGCCTATATATAGCCCCACCCCTCATATGTAAACCCTAGACTTGGATAATGATAGATTAAGACACCCCTTTGAGGATCTTTTAATCTATTGGTCTCATGCTCCTACCAAGGAGCACCTATTGTCCACCCTCCTCTTGGATCTTGCCTAGTGCATTCAAGTTGTACAAGGCCTTGGGTTCTCGGTTTCTCGCCCCCAAGTCGTCAAGGTGATGGAGGGGTTAACCTCTTGGGTGCCCGATCTTCACGGATCTCGTGGTCAAATCGATGGGAAAGCGAGGGGAAAGGGAGAAGGTAGCGAAAGCGAACACACACCTCGCGAAGAACACAATGAAGACTCGCAAAAACTCACACGATACAAGGCCGATTGCTCCCGAACGGTGGCCACCAGTCCGATAGAATCCTCGCAAGGAAAGATCGGTCAACGTGCTCCCTCAAATCCACATCGAAGAGGGAAGAACACCTTGGGGAGGGTCTTGACAACTTGGAGACGAGACGTCGAACTCCAAGGCCTTGTTCAACGATGGATGCGTGATGCAAAGTCCAATCGAGGTTGGTGACGATAGTCGGTCCCCTTGGTAAAGGGGATGAGGCAAAACTAGAGATTCCACAATGGGGGTTGTCTTTAGTCTATCATCTATGCCTAAGGGATACATGAGGGGTAGGGGCTCTATTTATAGGCCAACCACTAAACAAGGGTAGTTTGGGGATAAACTAGGCGAATAGGTAAGTAAAAGGGGGATACATGGGCTGTGGCCCAACAGGTGCGCGCAGGTACATATATGACCGGTAGTACCGGACTTGGGACCGGTAGTACCGGTTATCACCGGTAGTACCGCTTGCGGGCTGTAGTACCGCAAGCCAGTACCGGGGCATCCAGTGGCGATGGCGCAGGCTTCAGTACCGGGCGGTAGCAGGGGGCGGTAGTACCGCTGACCAGTAGTACCGGTTCCGCCTACCGGTTGTACCGCTTGGACCTGGCAGCTGCCGACATGTCTTCTTTCGTCTCCTCTTCCAAGCCTCTGTCTTGTCGGGCTTGATGTTCCGGGCCTCCTCCCTTGCCTCCGTACAGGTCGGTGTGAACCTATCATGCATATGTGACGGAGTATGAAGTAGCATACCATTCAATAGGGCAGGAAGGGGCTCGCATAGAGGAACGGATTCACCTTTGGAGTCCATGACGACTTGGCGTAAGTTGGAGACCTTGATGTAGTAACGACCGTAGGTCGGGCTGCATCATCTCCCCCCCTTCAAAAAGAGTCGTCCTCGACTCTACATGTTCATCACAAAGTAGAAGCGGTCGAGAGACCTTCTTGATCCTGGGGTTCACCATATAGTCGTCCTCGGGAAGATTGACTTGACAACACTTCAATGTTCCTTCACCTTCCTTGAAGCCTACAAAGCTCACAACAAAAGCAAAGCAACACTCAAAGCGTAGCCAATTCATGAAGATTGCATGAGTCCTCAAGTAGAAGGAAGTCACCTTAGGGTGTAGAGATGACTCGATGAAGGGTAGCCATAGGTAACTTTCTTCGGTTCTTCTTGTCAACATATAGTCCATAGAGGTTGACGTGTATGCATTTGTACCTTCATACAACAAAGACCAACCAACATATGTTTGTGTGTGATAGAGGAGCATGTCATTTGTGGCATGTCCATTCTTGTTCACAACACGATTAGCACAGCTCAAGTATAGCAAACGGAGTGCATATGCAAGGTCAATGTGCATGGAAATCGTTTGAACATCATCCAAATGTGGGAACTCAAAAACTCCATATAACATATAAGTGGGGCATTCAAAGCATTGGGTCCAAATTTCAAACAACATATTTGATGCAAGAATAGGAGAATTTGGCAAAAACACACAAGAAAGAATGTCCAAAGAAACAAAAGTATTATGTTTGCAAACAAACCAAATGAAAGAGCAAGTGGTCCTTATGTTTGTTGCAACAACAAGACGAGATTCTTGGAAGCTCTCATGACAATACATGCTCTTAATGGAATTGTGGTGGCACACAAAACCCCCGGAAAGAGAAAATGTTCAACATTTTTGTTGCAACATACAAAGCATCATTATCTAAATGCGAAGAAACATGAATGTCACGAGGGGAGATAATACCATTAACATGCTTGCAATCAAACCATAGGAAAGAGCAATTTGCCAACATGAAAGATGCAAAGCATGCAAAAGGTATCAGAGCTGGGTTCGATCTTGAAATCACTTGTGGGATGCTCTCAAGAGCTCTTTTTGTCAACTCGTTCTCAACCGAGGTTGACATTCTCGTGCGGGTACCTACACACATCATATGCAAAAGGAAGAACGTGTGTGCATGGTAGAGATACACATCATCCATCATGACGTATCTCTTCTTGTGCACATCACCATTAATGTCAATTAAGTATGAAATAGATGCATGGTGAGTATGCAAGTGGGGAACATGCTTATCATGGCCATCATCAAAATCTCCAAAAATGAGAAAGCTATGGGGGCCATCTCATATGATCAATATTGTTGCAAGCAAAAAAAGTGAAATAGCAAGCATTCAACTTATCGCAAGCAACGGGAGAAATTGAATGACTAACATGACAAGGCAAGTCCAAAGGAATTGGAGGATACACACAAGATTCATAGCATGGCATGTTTATGGAAATGATTTCACAATCACACAATTCCACATGATCAATATTATGCAAAGGCAAAGCATCACATGGGAATATGAGTGAAGCATATGTAATGTCACAAGTATCATCCATAGCATGCATATACTCACAATTCATCATGTCCACTAGTGGGATCATGGCATCATCAACACCCTTATTATTACCTTGTTCATACCTCTCATATGAAGTGGGTGTTGTGGAAGTAGTGGCCTCCTTGTGGACGACTTCATCTTCTTGATGTATCCATGGCGTAGCATCTACCATGTACATCTTCTCCATTCGAGGCATCATTGCTTCATAGCATCGGCCGTCTTCTCCATGGAACCTAGCACAACACAAGAGAACACACTAGAGGTAGAGGGTGATTTGTTAGAAATCGAAATGGTCTCACTTGACCTATCAACTACCACTCTCAACTCACTAGGAGTATCACTCATGCCCTCCAAGTGGAAGCACTCAATCTCACATAAGGTGGAGTCACTCATCTCACTCTTGTTCTCACTCAAGTGGGCTAAGTGGCTCTCATACTCACATGGGATTGGTACCACATCATCACTCAAGCATATGGGGGTAGGCTCGGTTTCCTCAACTCCATGCGCCTCCTTTGGTGAAGGGAAAATCCCATGCTCACCATTCTTGACCTTGTCGCCTCCAAGGTTGGATGCCATAAGATGGGCATCATTTCTCTCCTCCATGGTCGAATGGAAAATCCCATGCTCGACCGTCTCGTGGCCATCGCGTAGTAGTGGTGGAGGTAGGCTCATGCTATCCAACTTGGCGAAGTAGAGGTCTACATTTTCGTCGTTGGCGAGGTTGTGGAAGTCAAGCATAGGCATTGAAGCTTGATGGCGTGGAGGAAGGCTTGCTCTTGGTGCCATTGTCGTGGTGGCACGAGTAGTTTAAGGTGCCCTATGATGGTGTCGACGGAGGTCATTGGCGTGCCTTGCCGATGGTTGATGTAGGTGGCGCACTTGGTCGTCCACATGACACTCGCGACGATGATCATTTGCCTTGGCACTCTTCTTGTGCTTGTGGTGCCTTCTTGAGCTTGCTTGAGCATTATGGTTGGTGCTCATAATGAATTCTTCGTCTTTATGGCGAAGATGCCTTTGACGATGTCTTGTATCCTCTTTATGGTGGCGATGCTCATGAGAGGATGTTTGTCGATGAAGAGTCTTGTTTCTTGGCGCCTCTTGATGCATATGATGTTTGGACGCCACTCTTGTTTGGATAGGAGTTGGAGCTTGGCGCCTTGAAGCTTGGCGCCTTGGAGATGGTAGAGCTTGACGCCTTGGAGGTGATGGAGCTTGGTGCCTTGGAGATGGTGGCGCTTGACGCCATCTAGGTGGTGTCACATGTCGCCTTGGAGGTGGATCATCGAAGTAGGTGGTGCCCTTTGGTGTGGCACGCTTGGCCTTGAAGGTCATGGAATCTTGATGATGCGCCTCTTCTTGCTTGGCGTAGTAGGCTTCCATCTCCACACGGTGGAGGAATTCTTCATGGCTCATGGAAGAGCCATCAAAGTCGATGAAGTTCTCCGTGTCCTCCATGCTTGGCGAGGCGTCATCGATGTCGCACTCGAAGTCGTCCATGCTTGGGGAGTAGTTGTTGGTGTAGTACTCCATATCACCCAAGCATGTGGAGCCATTGTCGGTGTAGTGCTCCATAGGCTCTATGCATGAGGAGCCATTGTCGACGTAGAGCTCCATGTCTTCCATGCATGTGGAGTCGTCGTAGGTGTAGTGCTCCGGGTCCTCAAAGCATGCAGAGCCATTGTCGGTGTTGTGCTCCGTCATCTCCTCTATACTTGTGGAGTCGTAGTCATGGTGGCTCATCATGGATTCTTCATAGATATCATCCTCGGTTCCGGAGTCCCTAGACATGATGCACAAGACCAAGCGGTGTATATGGAAGTGGTAGTGGGAGTTAGGGATACAACGTCAAACCTTACTTTACCTTGGAAGATCGTATCGTGCAAGTGGCCACACTTGAGAGCAATAAACCAAGCAAAGTGGTTCACGCGGAACACCAAAACCAACTACGAACCAAAAAATACACACACACACACAAGGCCTATGGTGGATATGTATGGAAAGTGGCATGTCAAGAACCAATCCGAAATCAAGATGTTGTAATGGCAAGTAAAGAACCACAATGATCACAAAGCAAAGAAGTCAATCCACAAGATAGGAAATATATACAAGGAAACACACACGGTGGGATAAAGGGGACTTGTGCGACGGAGAAAGTGAGCTAAGAACCAAATGATTACCTAGCGAAGACTATAAGCTCGTGTCACACAAGTACAAGGAGAGACGCTAGTTCGATTGCACAAGATTGGTGGGCTACAAGATATGCACAATAAGTACCACCTATATGATGTTCATCGAGCTTGCGCTTCCTATTCTACGAGGCACATGTATATTTGTTTCTTTTTCTCTTTTCCTTTTTTCTATATATTTTTTTTCTTTTTGTATCACTCTTTTTCTTTTTTCTTTTTCACTTGCCTCTTCCTTGTGCCAACAACTATACAAGATAACTATATGAGATAGCGCTCACAATGTTTGCTCGAAATCTACAAGGTATCAAATGTGCATAGCCCAAGCAATCATAAGAGGAACTAGTCTCAATAGGTGTTTGTTGCTCGCAAAGATAGTGGGGTTCACAAAGGAATGCAAGTGGGGAGAAGACGTGGAATGTTCATACCTTTTGTCGACGATCTTCACCCTTTATTGTTGGATTCCGCCTTGCTCATGGAATTTGGATGGAGTAGATAGCATGAACCACGTGGATGATGATGTAGAGCTCCTTCTCCTCTTCGAAACGAGCTAAAGAACACCAAAATCCGAATTCGAATGCAAAATTATGCTCAAAACGGTGAGAGGCTGAAATCTGGAACTTGCTGTTTTTGATCTGTATAGGGCGGTAGTACCGGATTTTTGAGCCCGGTAGTACCGGTTAAGTGCGGTAGTACCGTATTTTGGACCCGGTAGTACCGCTTGGAACTGGGACGCCCAGATTTGACGTGTTTTCGCGATTTTGGGGTGATTTGGGCGGAAAATCTTCAAGAAAAGCACCAAATCGAAGGGGGAAATCAAGGGATTAGGCTAAGGGAACGCAAAGGAAGGTAGATCAACAAGTTTAGCAAGTAATCCACGGATCAAAACCTACCAAAACGCACTCAAATCACAGATCGATCCAAAACACGAATTGGGGCTGTTTTTGGTGGAAATTTCGAATTTATGGGGAAAAGACCAAATCGATGAGAAATCCGTGGTAACCAAAAGCTGCTAATACCAGATGATGGAGGGGTTAACCTCTTGGGTGCCCGATCTTCACGGATCTCGTGGTCAAATCGATGGGAAAGCGAGCGGAAAGGGAGAAGGTAGCGGAAGCGAACACACACCTCGCGAAGAACACGATGAACACACGAAAAAACTCACACGATACAAGGCCGATTGCTCCCGAACAGTGGCCACCGGTCCGATAGAATCCTCGCAAGGAAAGATCGGTCAACGTGCTCCCTCAAATCTACATCGGAGAGGGAAGAACACCTTGGGGAGGGTCTTGACAACTTGGAGACGAGACGTCGAACTCCAAGGCCTTGTTCAACGATGGATGCGTGATGCAAAGTCCAATCGAGGTTGGTGACGATAGTCGGTCCCCTTGGTAAAGGGGATGAGGCAAAACTAGAGATTCCACAATGGGGGTTGTCTTTAGTCTATCATATATGCCTAAGGGATACATGAGGGGTGGGGGCTCTATTTATAGGCCAACCACTAAACAAGGGTAGTTTGGGGATAAACTAGGCGAATAGGTAAGTAAAAGGGGGATACATGGGCTGTGGCCCAACAGGTGCGCAGGCACATATATGACCTGTAGTACCAGACTTGGGACCGGTAGTACCGGTCATCACCGGTAGTACCGCTCTGGGACCGGTAGTACCGCTTGCGGGCGGTAGTACCGCAAGCCAGTACCGGGGCATCCAGTGGCGATGGCGCAGGCTTCAGTACCGGGCGGTAGCAGGGGGCGGTAGTACCGCTGACCGGTAGTACCGGTTCCGCCGACCGGTAGTACCGCTTGGACCTGGCAGCTGCCGACATGTCTTCTTCTGTCTCCTCTTCCAAGCCTCCGTCTTGTCGGGCTTGATCTTCTGGGCTTCCTCCCTTGTCTCCGTACTGGTCGGTGTGAACCTATCATGCATATGTGATGAAGTATGAAGTAGCATACCATTCAATAGGGCAGGAAGGGGGCTCGCATAGAGGAACGGATTCACCTTTGGAGTCCATGACGACTTGGCGTAAGTTGGAGACCTTGATGTAGTAACGACCGTAGGTCGGGCTGCATCACAAGGTCTCACCAAGCACCTCGTCCCCCGTTGTTGGCGTGGAGAGAGAGCTTCGCCCAACACCGATCCTAGAGATTATGTTGGACCGGTTGCCACCGGCGTGAGTTATCGGTGTGTATCGTGAATTGTGTGCGTGAGTTCATCGGGATCTTTGTGTGCGTGTGTTCGTGGATTTCGTCCCCTCTTCCCCTTCCACCGCTTTCCCCTCGATCCCCGTGGAGATTCGTGAAAGATCGGGCCACCCCAAGGGGTTACCCCATAACATCTTGGTATCAAGAGCAAGGTTGATCACGAATTTCCCCCCAATTTTTTCTTCTATCCACCATAAATTCGAAAATTTCCCAAAAAACAGCCCCAATTTGCCTTTGGATCGATCTGTCGTTTTGGAGTGTTATTTGTGGTTTTGATCCGACCAAATCTTGTCTATGGTATTGGTTCAGCTTTTGCCTGCGTTTCCCAGCCCGATTTTGGCCAAATTTTCGCGGATTTGAGGACTCTAGGCGTGGATTTCCGCTAAAGAACACGAGCAGACATCCCACACCGGAGTCTCCGGCCTGCACACTGGAGTCTCCGGTCTACACCGGAGTCTCCGGTCTACACCGGAGTCTCCGGCCCAAGACCGGAGTCTCCGGCCCTGAACGCCTCTTTTCTACATTGGCTAATCTATCCACTTGTTGTTTGTGTTCCGTGTACGTGTCACCAACTAACAGATAGCTTCCGCAACATCGCCGCGCTCTTCGACACCACGGACCCCAATCTCTTCCCCGCTCCATCTACACAAGATCATCACCATCAACTAAGGTATAACTTGTGTCAACCCTTGTAGCCATATCTTCCTTTGTGTGTACCTATCCTGAGAGCAACTCATTTTGTGTTTGTCTAAGCATTGTGCACTTGCCATTGGAAAGTGAGAGTGTGAGGGCAAATACAAAAGTTAACATAGTAGCATAGCAAGGGAGAAAAAGAAAAAGAATCAAAAAAAAGAGAGAAAAATAAAAAGAAAAAGAAAAATAGAAAGATAGATAGTCTCCCAATACAAAGAGAGCATCAAGCTTGTAAGCAAAAGAGAGAGGAAGAAGTGCGCCAAGGCAAGTGCACAAATCCGTTGCTTACGCTCTTTTGGCAAACGAGTTGTGGTCTCTCCTTGCGTTGGCACGACACCCGAGCGTAGTCTTCGTTAGGCCATTTCGTGCTCACTTTCATAGTCGTGCTAACCCCATTTTTCTCCACGCGTGTGTGTAGTCGTAGGTTCTCGTCACCTTTTGAGTTGAACATTTCCTTTTTGACTTGAGTTGTTGGATATTCTCCACTTTTGACTATCCTTTACGTTCGGTTGGTTCTTTGGCTTTCCCACAATCCTACCCATCCACCAAAAGCTTTTGAGAGTTGTAGCTCCTTTGTGTGTGAGTTTCTTTGCCATTTCACTTTGCACGCTGTTCGCTCCTTTGTGTGGCAATTGGTTTGATATAATCTCCAAGGTGAGGTAAAAGGCTAACTCTACGCACCTTTACTCTCCATATACAACCCTTGTCGGCTTTACATCATGGACAGGAATGGCGAGCCGTCCCAAGCACCACCTCCACCTCCGGAGGACGACAATCCATACATGCCAAGATGGGACCATTGGAAGGTCCGAGGAGAATTCAACTACCGTTGTGAAGCACTTGAGCGGCGCCAAGATGAACAATTTAGCGAAGCCCGAGCGGAGTTCAAGAACATCGACAACCGCTTCGAGGAAGTCCGAGGACAAATGCATGCCATGCAACACAACCTTGGTCATCAAAATGAAGCTCTTGGTCATGCCCTCGCCTCAACGGATGAGAAGCTTCAACGCCTCATTGATGGGTTGGCAAGGCCACGCTCGCGAGACTCAAGATCATCACGGCACTCCTCAAGTGAATCAAGTGCTCCTCGCCGTCACGCTTCAAGGCACCGGGATGGACCCGTACTTCAATCCATGAGCTCTTCTCAAGCGGTACCATCTCCGCGACACGCCGCAACGTCAAGCTATGATGGTGACCTCTCCACAAGACCTCCAAGACGTGAAGTGGACCGGCCACAACAAAGGGCACTTGTACTTCAACAAGAACAACCTCACATGGACCACCAAGCCCATCGTCATCGACATGTTCTTTCCACAACAAGTGAAGCTGATAGGGCAAAGGTGTCCGATCTTTCGATGAGATGGCGATAATCGATTTGGTGGAGTTCGGGCTTGACGATCCGACTACACGTGCGAGCACGAGCGCTAATGCAATCGCTAGGCCAATCTCCTGGAGGTTACCGATCCTGCGTGAACACGATCAGCCTGACCAGCGAGGGTCTTAATTCCTACCTGAAATCGAGAACAAGTAAGAACCAATATTGCAATCAAGATATTGCGGATTAAGAGGAAAGCTTTATTGAAGAGGTGGGATCCTGAATAGGCGCGAAGTACAAGAGGCCTCTGCGACGCTCGAGCCTTGGCGAAGTTGCTATGATGGCTAACTTAATGTCTAAACAAAATCCGAGTCTAGGGGGTCGGCTATGGGGAGTATTTAAGGGCGAAAAGGTGGGGTTTCGGCCAGCCATGGAAGTGGTGGCCAAATCCAACCCTAAAAGTCCTTTTACCCTCAAATACGGACTCTAAAAAGTGGGTAATTAAAATCCTGCGAAAATTACATGGGCCTGGCCCGAAATAAAGGTGTCGCAGCACCATGCATGGCCATGCTCCAATGCTTGTCCCTCTCATCCATGCTTGGTCCATCATTCCTAAGAGTAAGAAATATATCTGATTTAGGCAGCATCATATTCTCATGTATGTGAGGAATAGTTCCAAGAAACGAAAGTACCTGATAGTTAAGTTGTTTGGCACGAGATCTTGTGATGGGTCCTTGTATGTGTGTTGTTGTAGGTACAACGGTTGTATCAATAGTAGGGATGTCCACATCATGCTCCCCTTCTTGAATTGAAGTCGTCCTCGACGCAATCTCATCTTCCTCACCAAAGTAAGGCTTCAAATCTGCAATGTTAAATGTAGGACTAACCGTACCAAAGTCTGCAGGCAACTCAAGTTTATATGCATTATCATTGATTTTCTCTAACACCTTAAATGGACCAGCAGCACGTGGCATTAACTTAGACTTGCGTAAATCAGGAAAACGATCTTTACGCAAATGTAACCAAACAAGATCGCCAACATCAAACACAACATGCTTTCTCCCTTTATCCCCAGCAAGTTTATACTTAGCATTCATGTGTTCAATGTTATCTTTAGTAGTCTTATGCAAGTTTAATATCATTTCAGCGCGTTGTGTAGCATCCAAATTATGTTGCACCGAAGAAGGTAAAGGCAATAAATCAATAGGTGCACGAGGAACAAAACCATACACAATCTCAAATGGGCACATCTTTGTGGTAGAATGCAATGAACGATTATAAGCAAATTCTATATGAGGTAAACACTCTTCCCACAATTTTAAGTTCTTCTTTAAAACAGCCCGTAACATAGTAGACAAAGTTCTATTTACTACTTCAGTTTGACCATCAGTTTGGGGATGACATGTAGTACTAAAGAGCAATTTAGTCCCCACTTAGCCCATAAACATCTCCAAAAGTGGCTAAGAAATTTAGTATCACGATCAGAAACAATAGTATTTGGCACACCATGCAAACGAACAATTTCACGAAAGAACAAATCAGCAATATGCGCAGCATCATCCGTTTTATGACAAGGAATAAAGTGTGCCATCTTAGAAAACCGATCCACAACAACAAAAATACTATCCCTCCCCTTCCGTGTTCGTGGCAATCCCAAAACAAAGTCCATAGAAATATCCTCCCAAGGAACACTAGGAACAGGAAGAGGCATATATAAACCATGTGGATTAAGGCGAGACTTAGCTTTTTGACAAGTAGTGCAGCGTGCCACAAATCTCTCAACATCTCGACGCATACGTGGCCAAAAGAAGTGTGCAGCAAGAACATCCTCCGTCTTCTTGACACCAAAGTGTCCCATCAATCCTCCTCCATGCGCCTCCTGTAACAACAAAAGACGAACAGAGCTATCTGGAATGCATAGTTTGTTAGCACGGAACACAAATCCATCATTGAAGACGAACTTGTTCCAAGTTCTACCATCTCTACAATTCTGCAACACATCTTTAAATTCAGCATCATGCACATATTGTTCCTTGATAGTTTCCAATCCAAATATTTTGAAGTCAAGTTGAGATAACAAAGTATAACGGCGCGACAAAGCATCAGCAATAATATTATCTTTACCCTTTTTGTGTTTGATAACATAAGGAAAAGACTCAATAAATTCAACCCACTTTGCATGACGACGATTCAACTTAGCTTGACTACGAATATGCTTCAAAGATTCATGATCAGAATGAATAACAAATTCCTTAGGCCATAGATAATGTTGCCAAGTTTCTAATGTCCGAACCAACGCATATAATTCTTTATCATAAGTAGAATAGTTCAGACTAGCCCCACTCAATTTCTCATTAAAATATGCAACAGGTTTTCCCTCTTGTAATAACACCCCTCCCAAACAAATTCCACTAGCATCACATTCAAGCTCAAAAGTCTTAGTAAAATCAGGAAGTTGGAGTAAGGGAGCATGTGTTAGCTTATCTTTCAATATGAAGAAGGCCTATTGTTGTGCATCGCCCCAAACAAAGGGCACATCCTTCTTGGTAAGCTCATTCAGCGGCGCGGCAATTGATCCAAAGTCTTTGACAAAGCGCCTATAAAAACCAGCGAGTCCAAGAAAACTCCTCACTTGTGTGACCGTCTTGGGCTGCGGCCAATTCTCAATAGCTTCAATCTTGGCTAGATCCACTTCAATACCCTGTGTTGTAACAACATAGCCAAGAAATGCAACTCGATTGGTGCAAAAGGTGCACTTCTCAAGGTTACCAAACAAACGTGCATCACGTAAAGCATTCAAAACAGCACGTAAATGGTCCAAATGATCCTCTAAAGATTTGCTATAAATCAGAATATCATCAAAGTAGACTACCACAAAACGTCGAATGAAAGCACGTAAAACTTCGTTCATTAATCTCATGAAAGTGCTAGGTGCATTAGTTAAACCAAACGACATTACTAACCACTCATATAAACCGAACTTAGTTTTAAATGCTGTTTTCCATTCATCTCCTAATTTCATACGAATCTGGTGGTAACCACTATGCAAATCAACTTTAGAAAACATGGTAGAGCCACTCAATTCATCAAGCATGTCATCTAAACGTGGAATAGGATGACGATATCGAATAGTAATATTATTGATAGCTCTACAATCAGTACACATGCGCGAAGAACCATCTTTCTTAGGTACCAAAATAATAGGAACAGCACAGGGGCTAAGGGACTCACGAATATGATCTCTATCGAGTAGTTCCTGAATTTGGCGTTGTATCTCCTTTGTCTCCTCTGGATTGGTTCTATATGGCACGCGGTTGGGCAACGTAGCACCAGGAATTAGATCAATTTGGTGCTCAATTCCTCTAATAGGAGGTAGTCCTGGTGGCAGCTCAGCGGGAAAGACGTCCTCATATTCCTGCAAAAGGTTAGCAATAGCAGGTGGCAAAGAAGGAGGCATATCCTCAAATGAAAACAGAACCTCTTTGCAGACAATTGCATAACATTGAGTATTGTTTACGTCTAGTTCAGCGATATCAATTTTATTTGCAAGCATACATGGACTCTTCAAACGAATTTCAGTAGCATGTGTAGAATCAGATTTAGTGTTCTTTGGTGGTATAAAATCTGCAGCAACAATCTGATTCTCACTTTTATTTTTCTCCTCAGTTTTAGCTCTACTAGCTCTAGCAAGATCATCTTTTAAAATCTGTTCGGGAGTCATAGGTTTTAGACCAATTTTCTTTCCATCATGCATAAGAGAATAGTGATTAGTTTTGCCATTATGAACAGATTCTCTATCAAATTGCCATGGTCTACCAAGTAACAAAGAACAGGCTTGCATAGGTACAACATCACAATCAACAAAATCAGAATATGTACCAATAGTAAAATGCACGCGTAGCGTTCTTGTTACCTTGATCTTGCGAGAACTCTCAAACCATTGGATGTAATATGAATGTGGGCGTTGTCTTGTTGGAAGTGCAAGCTTCTCTACCATGTCAACACTGGCCAGATTATTACAGCTCCCTCCATCAATGATGATCCGTATAGCTCTATCCTTGATAACACCACGTGTTTGGAACAGGTTGTGGCATTGATCTTGCTCAGATTTGCTCAATTGCACACTCAACACACGTTGTGTAATTAAGCTCCTGTATTGATCAGCAGCTTCAGCTCCCGTTAGCTCTGTCTCTTCATCAGCATCAGAATTGTCTCCATCTCGAGCAGAAATAAGGGCTAGTGTATCTTCATCAAAGTCACTTGCTGAATCGTACTGACCATCTTTTCGCACCATCATCACACGTTGTGTTGTGCACTGTCTCTCAATATGACAAAAACCCCAGCACTTGAGGCATTTTATATCCTTTGTCTTACCCGTGGAAGCCATAGAAGATGCACTACGAGCAGAAGCATTGGATGATGGTGGAGGAGCAGCTGGAAATCTTGTTGTGGCCTTGGATGTGGTAGTAGCTGGTGGCGAATCACGAGGAGGCGCTGATTGTCGGGATGTCCAAGTGGATGTGCGACCTGCAGAATTATTAGTCCTCCTCCATGGTGTTTGGCGATCCTGCACTTCACGTTCAGCTTTGCAAGCAAGATGAAACAAACGAGTGATAGAATTATATTCCTTATAATCTAAGATGTGCTGAATGTCCTTGTTTAATCCACCAAAGAAACGGGCAAGCATTTGTTCATTAGATTCAACAAGACCACACCGAACCATCCCCGTTTGCAATTCCTGATAATACTCTTCTACAGAATTTTTCCCTTGCTCTAAACGTGTCAGATTCTTTAGTAAATCACGTTGATAAGTAGGAGGTACAAAACGAACACGCATAGCAGTTTTTAAAGCAGTCCAAGTACTAGGAATAGTAGTAGGAGTTAAGCGACAATACTCAGACCACCAAAGGGAAGCAAATTTAGTAAATTCACATGTAGCAGCACTAACACGCATATTCTCAGGATATTTTAAGCATGCAAAACGTTGTTCTACTTCCATCTCCCATGTAAGATATGCATCAGGATTATATTTACCCTCAAAAGATGGAATATTTAATTTAAGCTTTGCAACATGATCATCATCACGTACCGGTGGTCGAGCGTTGCGGTAGTAATGTCGGGGACGGCCAGCAGGGTTCCGCGAAGTATCTGTCCTGGTTAGTCCTTAAAAAGCACAGGTATATAGTACGGAAATATGGTGGAAGTCACGCGTAATCCGTCAAGCAATATACGAAGCTCTTACAAGTTCTTACCAAACAGCAGGAAAAAAGGCGATGTGCAACAGCGAGGATCAGTGGGTCCAGAGATTGAATCAAGCGATTACCAGGAGTCGAGACACCGCACGTGGAGAGTATCTGTGGAGCTCTGGGAAGGCTTAGCAAGGGGATTAGCAATTATCAAAACAGGAATGCAAAAGTTGAAAGAATGCTCAACGAAGGTACTGTGCTGGTCCTAGGCTAGACCGTACTAGAGACGCGAGCCTAGATCACCAACGATGTCACGACGCGACACAACAAGCACTATATGATGATATGGCACCCTGAAAAGCGAACCGAGATGCAGAAAATCACTATGATGGCGAGTGTCTAGAACTGATCTACGGGGTCTAAACATAGGTTAGCCCCAAAAAAAATTCGAATTTTTTTTATTTTGCTCCGGAAAGCGCGCAAGCGCCAAAAAAATATCGCTATAACGGCCGATGGAGAAAAGTGATCCCCGGGGTCGAAAAACAGTATAGCCAGAAATTTTTTTCAGAGGCGGTTCCAAACTCTTTTTTTTTTTGCTCTCCTTCTGGACTTACGACCGGACTCTTAGCTCGACATGGACTTTAGCTGAACACGTGATGGAGGGGTTAACCTCTTGGGTGCCCGATCTTCACGGATCTCGTGGTCAAATCGATGGGAAAGCGAGGGGAAAGGGAGAAGGTAGCGGAAGCGAACACACACCTCGCGAAGAACACGATGAACACACGCAAAACTCACACGATACAAGGCCGATTGCTCCCGAACGGCGGCCACCGGTCCGATAGAATCCTCGCAAGGAAAGATCGGTCAACGTGCTCCCTCAAATCCACATCGGAGAGGGAAGAACACCTTGAGGAGGGTCTTGACGACTTGGGGGCGAGAAACCGAGAACCCAAGGCCTTGTTCAACGATGGATGCGTGATGCAAAGTCCAATCGAGGTTGGTGACGATAGTCGGTCCCCTTGGTAAAGGGGATGAGGCAAAACTAGAGATTCCACAATGGGGGTTTTCTTTAGTCTATCATCTATGCCTAAGGGATACATGAGGGGTGGGGGCTCTATTTATAGGCCAACCACTAAACAAGGGTAGTTTGGGGATAAACTAGGCGAATAGGTCAGTAAAAAGGGGGATACATGGGCTGTGGCCCAACAGGTGCGCGCAGGCACATATATGACCGGTAGTACCGGACTTGGGACCGGTAGTACCGGTCATCACCGGTAGTACCGCTTCGGGGACCGGTAGTACCGCTTGCGGGCGGTAGTACCGCAAGCCAGTACCGGGGCATCCAGTGGCGATGGCGCAGGCTTCAGTACCGGGCGGTAGCAGGGGGCGGTAGTACCGCTGACCGGTAGTACCGCTGACCGGTAGTACCGGTTCCGCCGACCGGTAGTACCGCTTGAACCTGGCAGCTGCTGATCTGTCTTCTTCCTCCTCCTCTTCCAAGCTTCCGTCTTGTCGGGCTTGATGCTCCGGGCTTCCTCCCTTGCCTCCGTACTGGTCGGTGTGAACCTATCATGAATATGTGACGGAGTATGAAGTAGCATACCATTCAATAGGGTAGGAAGTGAGCTTTCATAGAGGAACGGATTCACCTTTGGAGTCCATGGCGACTTGGCGTAAGTTGGAGACCTTGATGTAGTAACGACCGTAGGTCGGGCTGCATCATCTCCCCCCCCCCCTTCAAAAAGAGTCGTCCTCGACTCTACATGCTCATCACAAAGTAGAAGCGGTCGAGAGACCTTCTTGATCCTGGGTTTCACCTTATAGTCGTCCTCGGGAAGATTGACTTGACAACACTTCATTGTTCCTTCACCTTCCTTGAAGCCTACAAAGCTCACAACAAAAGCAAAGCAACACTCAAAGCGTAGCCAATTCATGAAGATTATAGCATGAGTCCTCAAGTAGAAGGAAGTCACCTTAGCTTGTAGAGATAGCTCGATGAAGGGTAGCCATAGGTAACTCTCTTCGGTTCTTCGTGTCAACATATAGTCCATAGATGTTGACGTGTATGCATTTGTACCTTCATACAACAAAGACCAAGCAACATATGTTTGTGTGTGATAGAGGAGCATGTCATTTGTGGCATGTCCATTCTTGTTCACAACACGATTAGCACAACTCAAGTATAGCAAACGGAATGCATATGCATGGTCAATGTGCATGGAAATCGTTTGAACATCATCCAAATGTGGAAACTCAAAAACTCCATATAACATAGAAGTGGGGCATTGAAAGCATTGGATCCAAATTTCAAACAACATCTTTGATGCAAGAATAGGAGAATTTTGCAAAAACACACAAGGAAGCATATCCAAAACAAAAGTATTATGTTTGCAAACAAACCAAATGAAAGAGCAAGTGGTCCTTATGTTTGTTGCAACAACAAGACGAGATTCTTGGAAGCTCTCATGACAATACATGCTCTTAATGGAATTGTGGGTGCACACAAAACATTGGAAATAGAAAATGTTCAACAGTTTTGTTGCAACACACAAAGCATCATTATCTAAATGCGAAGAAACATGAATGTCACGAGGGGAGATAATACCATTAACATGCTTGCAATCAAACCATAGGAAAGAGCAATTTGCCAACATGAAAGATGCAAAGCATGCAAAAGGTATCAGAGCTGGGTTCGATCTTGAACTCACTTGTGGGATGCTCTCTAGAGCTCTTTTTGTCAACTCGTGCTCAACCGAGGTTGACATTCTCGTGCGGGTACCTACACACATCATATGTAAAAGGAAGAACGTGTGTGCATGGTAGAGATACACATCATCCATCATGACGTATCTCTTCTTGTGCACATCACCATTAATTTCAATCAAGTATGAAATAGATGCATGGTGAGTATGCAAGGGGGAAACATGCTTATCATGGCCATCATCAAAATCTCCAAAAATTGAGAAAGCTATGGGGGTCATCTCATTATAACGCATAAGATCAATATTGTTGCAAGCAAAACAAGTGAAATAGCAAGCATTCATCTTATCGCAAGCAACGGGAGAAATTGAATGACTAGCATGACAAGGCAAGTCCGAAGCAATTGGAGGATACACACAAGATGCATAGCATGGCATGTTTATGGCAATGATATCGCAATCAAACAATTCCACATGATCAATATGATGCAAAGGCAAATCATCACATGGGAAAATGAGTGAAGCATATGTAATGTCACAAGTATCATCCATAGCATGCATATCCTCACAATTCATCATGTCCACTAGTGGGATCATGGCATCATCAACACCCTTATTGGTACCTTGGTCATACCTCTCATATGAAGTGGGTGTTGTGGAAGTAGTGGCCTCCTTGTGGACGACTTCGTCTTCTTCATGTAGCCATGGCGTAGCATCATCTTCGTGCACCATGTACATCTTCTCCAATTGAGGCATCATTGCTTCATAGCTTGGCGCTTCTTCATCCATGGAACCTAGCACAACACAAGAGAACACACTAGAGGTAGAGGGTAAGTTGTTAGAAATCAAAATGGTCTCACTTGACCTATCAACTACCACTCTCAACTCACTAGGAGTATCACTCATGCCCTCCAAGTGGAAGCACTCAATCTCACATAAGGTGGAGTCACTCGTCTCACTCTTGTTCTCACTCAAGTGGGCTAAGTGGCTCTCATACTCACATGGGATTGGTACCACATCATCACTCAAGCATATGGGGGTAGGCTCGGGTTCCTCAACTCCATGCGCCTCCTTTGGTGAAGGGCAAATCCCATGCTCACCATTCTTGACCTTGTCGCCTCCAAGGTTGGATGCCATAAGATGGGCATCATTTCTCTCCTCCATGGTCGAAGGGAAAATCCCATGCTCGACCGTCTTGTGGCCATCTCGTAGTAGTGGTGGAGGTAGGCTCATGCTATCCAACTTGGCAAAGTAGGCGACTACATTTTCCTCGTTCGCGAGGTCGTAGAAGTCAAGCGTCGGCTTTGAAGCTTGATGGTGTGGAGGAAGGCTTGCTCTTGGTGCCATTATGGTGGTGGCACGAGTAGTTGAAGGTGCCCTATGATGGTGTCGACGGAGGTCATTTGCGTGCCTTGCCGATGGTTGATGTAGGTGGCGCACTTGGTCGTCCACATGACACTCGCGACGATGATCATTTGCCTTGGCACTCTTCTTGTGCTTGTGGTGCCTTCTTGAGCTTGCTTGAGCATTATGGTTGGTTCTCATCTTGAATTCTTCATCTTTATGGCGAAGATGCCTTTGACGATGTCTTGTATCCTCTTTATGGTGGCGATGCGCATGAGAGGATGTTTGTCGATGAAGAGTCTTGTTTCTTGGCGCTTCTTGATGCATATGATGTTTGGATGCCACTCTTGTTTGGATAGGAGTTGGAGCTTGGCGCCTTGGCGGTGATGAAGCTTGGCGCCTTGGAGATGGTAGAGCTTGACGCCTTGGAGGTGATGGAGCTTGGTGCCTTGGAGATGGTGGCGCTTGACGCCATCTAGGTGGTGGCACATGTCGCCTTAGGGGTGAATCATCGAAGTAGGTGGTGCCCTTTGGTGTGGCACGCTTGGCCTTGAAGGTCATGGAATCTTGATGATGTGCCTCCTCTTGCTTGGCATAGTAGGCTTCCATCTCCACACGGTGGAGGAATTCTTCATGGCTCATGGAGGAGCCATCAAAGTCGATGAAGTTCTCCGTGTCCTCCATGCTTGGCGAGGCGTCATCGATGTCGCACTCGAAGTCGTCCATGCTTGGGGAGTAGTTGTTGGTGTAGTACTCCATATCACCCAAGCATGTGGAGCCATTGTCGGTGTAGTGCTCCATAGGCTCCATGCATGAGGAGCCATTGTCGACGTAGAGCTCCATGTCTTCCATGCATGTGGAGTCGTCGTAGGTGTAGTGCTCCGGGTCCTCAAAGCATGCGGAGCCATTGTCGGTGTTGTGCTCCGTCATGTCCTCTATACTTGTGGAGTCGTAGTCATGGTGGCTCATCATGGATTCTTCATAGATATCATCCTCGGTTCCGGAGTCCCTAGACATGATGCACAAGACCAAGTGGTGTATATGGAAGTGGTAGTGGGAGTTAGGGATACAACGTCAAACCTTACTTTACCTTGGAAGATCGTATCGTACAAGTGGCCACACTTGAGAGCAATAAACCAAGCAAAGTGAAGTTCACGCGGAACACCAAAACCAACTACGAACCAAAAAACACACACACACAAGGCCTATGGTGGATAGGTATGGAAAGTGGCATGTCAAGAACCAATCCGAAATCAAGATGTTGTAATGGCAAGTAAAGAACCACAATGATCACAAAGCAAAACAAGTTAATCCACAAGATAGGAAATATGTACAAGGAAACACACACGGTGGGATAAATAGGACTTGTGCGACGGAGAAAACGAGCTAAGAACCAAATGATTACCTAGCGAAGACTATAAGCTCGTGTCACACAAGTACAAGGAGAGACGCTAGTTCGATTGCACAAAATTGGTGGGCTACAAGATATGCACAATAAGTACCACCTATATGATGTTCATCGAGCTTGCGCTTCCTATGCTATGAGGCACATGTATATCTCTTTCTTTTTCTTTTTTTTTCCTTTTTTCTATTTTTTTTTCTATTTTCCTTTTTCTTTTTGTATCTTTTTCACTTGCCTCTTCCTCGTGCCAACAACTATACAAGATAACTATATGAGATAGCGCTCACAATGTTTGCTCGGAATCTACAAGGTATCAAATGTGCATAGCCCAAGCAATCATAAGAGGAACTAGTCTCAATAGGTGTTTGTTGCTCACAAAGATAGTGGGGTTCACAAAGGAATGCAAGTGGGGAGAAGTCGCGGAATGTTTATACCTTTCGTCGACGATCTTCACCCTTTATTGTTGGATTCCGCCTTGCTCACGGAATTTGGATGGAGTAGATAGCATGAACCACGTGGATGATGATGTTTGGCTCCTTCTCCTCTTCGAAACGAGCTAAAGAACACCAAAATCCGAGTTCGTATGCAAAAGTTATGCTCAAAACGGTGAGAGGCTGAAATCTGGAACCTGCTGTTTTGGATCAGAATAGGGCGGTAGTACCGGTCTTTTGGGTCCGGTAGTACCGGTTAAGTGCGGTAGTACCGGTTTTTGGACCCGGTAGTACCGCTTGGACCTGGGATGCCCAGATTTGACGCGTTTTTGCGATTTTGGGGTGATTTGGGCGGAAAATCTTCAAGAAAAACACCAAATCGAAGGGGGAAAACAAGGGATTAGGCCATGGGAATGCAAAGGAAGGTAGATCAACAAGTTTAGCAAGCAATCCACGGATCAAAACCTACCAAAACGCACTCAAATCACAGATCGATCCAAAACACGAATTGAGGCTGTTTTTGGTGGAATTTTCGAATTTATGGGGAAAAGACCAAATCGATGAGAAATCCGTGGCAACCAAAAGCTGCTGATACCAGATGATGGAGGGGTTAACCTCTTGGGTGCCCGATCTTCACGGATCTCGTGGTCAAATCGATGGGAAAGCGAGGGAAAGGGAGAAGGTAGCGGAAGCGAACACACACCTCGCGAAGAACACGATGAACACACGCAAAACTCACACGATACAAGGCCGATTGCTCCCAAACGGCGGCCACCGGTCCGATAGAATCCTCGCAAGGAAAGATCGGTCAACGTGCTCCCTCAAATCCACATCGGAGAGGGAAGAACACCTTGAGGAGGGTCTTGACGACTTGGGGGCGAGAAACCGAGAACCCAAGGCCTTGTTCAACGATGGATGCGTGATGCAAAGTCCAATCGAGGTTGGTGACGATAGTCGGTCCCCTTGGTAAAGGGGATGAGGCAAAACTAGAGATTCCACAATGGGGGTTTTCTTTAGTCTATCATCTATGTCTAAGGGATACATGAGGGGTGGGGGCTCTATTTATAGGCCAACCACTAAACAAGGGTAGTTTGGGGATAAACTAGGCGAATAGGTCAGTAAAAAGGGGGATACATGGGCTGTGGCCCAACAGGTGCGCGCAGGCACATATATGACCGGTAGTACCGGACTTGGGACCGGTAGTACCGGTCATCACCGGTAGTACCGCTTCGGGGACCGGTAGTACCGCTTGCGGGCGGTAGTACCGCAAGCCAGTACCGGGGCATCCAGTGGCGATGGCGCAGGCTTCAGTACCGGGCGGTAGCAGGGGGCGGCAGTACCGCTGACCGGTAGTACCGGTTCCGCCGACCGGTAGTACCGCTTGAACCTGGCAGCTGCTGATCTGTCTTCTTCCTCCTCCTCTTCCAAGCTTCCGTCTTGTCGGGCTTGATGCTCCGGGCTTCCTCCCTTGCCTCCGTACTGGTCGGTGTGAACCTATCATGAATATGTGACGGAGTATGAAGTAGCATACCATTCAATAGGGTAGGAAGTGAGCTTTCATAGAGGAACGGATTCACCTTTGGAGTCCATGGCGACTTGGCGTAAGTTGGAGACCTTGATGTAGTAACGACCGTAGGTCGGGCTGCATCAACACGAAAACACCAAAGAAGGAAAGTAAAAGAAATAACGAGGAAACAATAACTCTACTCGGACTCGTACCACGACAGGAAACTGATCGGATCTGTGTCGCGGTAGGAAGGCGGTGGCGGAGTATTAGGGTTTATGGTGGTAGGGTATATGGCGGCGGAATATGGTGGTGGAATATGGTGGCGGTGATCGGCGAGTGTGGCGGTGACTACTATGATCAGAACTCGAAACTCTAAGGGACGAGACACTAAGACCAGCAACTCAACGCGACGATGTAGACACAAATTCAACAATGCAAAAACTGAAAAGATAATGCGAGGTGTAGATTGGTTATGGGATGGATCTAAACTCTAACTGTGTTTTTGGCTTTTTCGTGGGTTTATAGGTAAAAACAGATCTAATCTACGAAAACAGTAAAATCTCACCGAGCAACCTGAAATCTGATACCACTTGATAGGGCAAAGGTGTCCGATCTTTCGATGAGATGGCGATAATCGATTTGGTGGAGTTCGGGCTTGACGATCCGACTACACGTGCGAGCACGAGCGCCAATGCAATCGCTAGGCCAATCTCCTGGAGGTTACCGATCCTGCGTGAACACGATCAGCCTGACCAGTGAGGATCTTAATTCCTACCTGAAATCGAGAACAAGTAAGAACCAATATTGCAATCAAGATATTGCGGATTAAGAGGAAAGCTTTATTGAAGAGGTTGGATCCTGAATAGGCGCGAAGTACAAGAGGCCTCTGCGACGCTCGAGCCTTGGCGAAGTTGCTATGATGGCTAACTTAATGTCTAAACAAAATCCAAGTCTAGGGGGTCGGCTATGGGGAGTATTTAAGGGCGAAAAGGTGGGGTTTCGGCCAGCCATGGAAGTGGTGGCCGAATCCAACCCTAAAAGTCCTTTTCCCCTCAAATACGGACTCTAAAAAGTGGCTAATTAAAATCCTGCGAAAATTACATGGGCCTGGCCCGAAATAAAGGTGTCGCAGCACCATATTAAGCTATGGACGAATTCGTAAAGTATGGATCTTGAGTATTTCGTCCAAGCCTTCTTTCTTCATTATGGTGGCCTCAAAGTTCTGAAATCTTCATCCTTGGCCTTCTCTTGGATCATCACGTGCTTGCTGCCATCTCCATGCATGGCCATGCTCCAATGCTTGTCCCTCTCATCCATGCTTGGTCCATCATTCCTAAGAGTAAGAAATATATCTGATTTAGGCAGCATCATATTCTCATGTATGTGAGGAATAGTTCCAAGAAACGAAAGTACCTGATAGTTAAGTTGTTTGGCACGAGATCTTGTGATGGGTCCTTGTATGTGTGTTGCTGTAGGTACAACGGTTGTATCAATAGTAGGGATGTCCACATCAGAAGCATCCAAAGTGGAAGAACAAGTTCGCCGGCGGCGTGAAGCACTCGAAGATCCACCAAGGCGACCCCTCGACATGAACGTCAACGTCGTCAACATGATCTTCACGACGAGCCTCCTCCACATCAAGAAGAAAGAGAGCAGCCCATTGCGCATGCGGCTCGACGTCCTCCTCGCCACATGGCGCAAGATAATGCTCCTCGGCATCAACCACGACAAGAACAAGAGCAAGCTCCCCAACCTCGCCGTGAGGACCAACGACCTCCTCCTCGTCCTCAACCGCGCCAACAACAAGAGCAAGCTCCCCAAGCTCGTCGTCCAAACCAAGTTCCACCACCAAACGCGGCACCTCAACAACCGCAAGAGCAACGCCACCATCAACAAGAAATACATGAGATCTCGGATGATGAAGATGGCCGCCACAATCATGGCAACCGTCGAAACCGGAACCGCAATGAGGAAGAAACTTTTGGCAAGCTCAAGTTCACCATGCCCAAGTTCACCGGTTCCAATGATCCGAAGAATACCTCTCATGGGAACTCAAGGTTGACAAGATCTTCCGCATGCACAACTTTAGCAATGAGAAGATGATGGCCATGGCATCCCTCGAGTTCGATGAATATGCCAACCTTTGGTGGGAACAAGTCCAACTCGCTCGTGAATCAAAAGAAGAGCCCCCAATCTCAACTTGGCAAGATATGAAGGCTCATAAGAGATCCCGCTTTGTTCCTTCACACTACACGCGTGACCTCTTCAACAAGCTTCAAACGCTTAGTCAAGGAACAAAGACCGTGGAAGAGTACTTCAAGCAAATGGAGCTCAACATGATCCATGCCAACATTGAAGAGCGTGATGAGCAAAAAATGGCACGTTTCCTCAATGGCTTGAACCATCCTATCAAGCACATCACCGAGTTCCAAAGGTACAACAACATGGTTGAGCTTGTGCACATTGCATCAAAGGCCGAACGTCAAGTGCAAGAGGACATCAAGTTCAACAAGCCAAAGACATACTTCACATACAAGCAAGCTCCAACCACTACTCCGACAACACCAAGTGGAAGCTCCTCAAATACCACCAAACTTCCCTTCAAGCCAACACTTCCTCAAGGAAAACAGCCCCCAAGTGGCAAGTACACAAGAGATGAACAACCATTCAATGGTGAATGCTACAAGTGTGGAGGCAAAGGACACAAGTCGGCTGCATGTGGGAACAAGAAAATTTTGTTCATCCTCGACAACGGCGATGAAGAATACTTGAGTGAAGATGAGTTTGATGCAAGGGTCAAGGAAGCAATGGCAAGGCAACAGTTGGAAGAGGACCAAGAGCTACTCATGTGTGAGCATGACGCAAGTCCATCGCTTGTGGTCACAAGGGTCTTAACTACTCAAGCCAATGAGAATGAAGACCAACGATCAAACATCTTCCAAACTCGTGCCGGTATCAATGGGAGGTCCATCAAAGTTGTCATCGACGGAGGGAGTTGCCACAACCTTGCAAGCACGGAATTGTGTGAGAAACTCAACCTCACCCTCCATCCGCATAAACACCCATACCATATCCAATGGCTAAGTGACCAAGGATCCATCAAGATCAAGCACACCGTCTCGATAACGTTCTCAATTGGGCCCTACAAGGACACGGTGGAATGTGACGTGGTCCCAATGACGGTTTGCCATATGTTGCTCGGAAGGCCGTGGCAATATGACAAGCGTGCTTTGCATGATGGTCACTCAAACACTTATACCTTCAAATGGCTTGATAAAACTTGTGTGTTGCAACCAATGACTCCTAGCCAAATAATTGCGGACAATGCAAAGGCTTTAGCGAGGGCGCAATACACAAAAACACCTTGTGAGAAGAGTGGTGAGCGAGAGAACCACACCATAGTAAGTGAGAGCTACAAGCCAAACTCGAGTGGAAAAACTAAGAGTGTTCTTCTTGCCACCAAAAGTGAGATGAGAGAAGTGCGGAACAACCCATCCATCTTGCACTATGTCCTTGTATGCAAGGGACTAGCGCAAGGAACTAACGACTTGACAAATGTTCCTCCTTCTTTGATGGCTATTTTGCAGGAATTCCAAGATGTATTTCCTAAAGAGCTTCCTCATGGCCTTCCTCCTCTTCGTGGAATCGAGCACCGCATCGACCTCATACCCGGCGCCCCACTCCCAAACCGCGCCGCGTATCGCAAGAACCCGGAAGAGACAAAAGAGATCGAACGCCAAATCAACCAACTCGTCTCCAAAGGTTTGATCCAAGTAAGCACTAGCCCAAGCGCGGTCCCCGTGATTCTAGTCCCAAAACGGATGATACGTTGCGGTTATGCATGGACTGCCGTCCAATCAATGCTATCACCGTGCGTTATCGATATCCTATACCGTGTCTTGATGACATGCTTGATGAGTTATGTGGAGCCACTATATTTTCAAAAATTGATCTTCGTAGTGGTTACCATCAAATTCGCATGGACGAAGGTGATGAGTGGAAAACCGCCTTCAAGACCAAGCTTGGTCTCTATGAATGGTTGGTTATGCCTTTTGGCTTATCTAATGCCCCATCTACCTTCATGCGTCTAATGAACCATATTTTGAGATCTCTAACTGGGAAGAGTGTAGTTGTTTACTTTGATGACATTCTTGTTTATAGCAAGTCACTAGAGGAGCATGTTACTCATGTTAAGGAGGTCCTTCAAATCCTCCGTCATGAAAAGCTTTATTCTAATCTCCCAAAGTGCACTTTTGCAAAAGACAAGCTGATTTTCCTTGGTTTTGTTGTGTCTTCCAATGGCATTGAAGTTGATGTCTATTGGTCTCATGCTCCTACAAGCTGATTTTCCTTGGTTTTGTTGTGTCTTCCAATGGCATTGAAGTTGATGTCTATTGGTCTCATGCTCCTACAAAAGTCAAGCACATACGAGATTGGCCCATCCCTACAAATGTTAGTGAACTTCGTAGTTTTCATGGGTTCGCTGGCTTTTACCGTCGCTTTGTGAAAGACTTTTCTACCATTGCTTGCCCCCTCAACGAATTGACCAAGAAAAATGTCACGTTCGTTTGGGGAAAAGCACAACAAAAGGCTTTTGATGAGCTCAAAAAGAGGCTCACCGAAGCACCACTCCTTGCATTACCGGATTTCACAAAAAAATTTGAGATTGAATGTGACGCTAGTGGAATTGGCATTGGAGGCGTCCTTATACAAAATGGGCGTCCCATTGCATACCATAGTGAGAAACTCGATGGCGCACGCCTCAACTATCCCATTTATGACAAAGAACTTTTTGCCTTGGTTCGAGTTCTTCAAGTGTGGCAACACTATCTTTGGCCCAAAGAATTTATCATCCATTCCGACCATGAGTCGTTGAAGTATCTTAAGGGCCAAGCCAACTTGAGTAAAAGGAACGCAAAATGGGTTGAGTTCATGGAGTATTTTCCTTACATTGTCAAATACAAGAAGGGCAAAGAAAATGTGGTAGCGGACGCCTTGTCTCGCAAAAACACAAGCCTTCTTACACGACTCGAAGTAAATGTCTTGGGTCTTGATGACATCAAATCTTTGTAGGCGTCCGACCCTTTCTTTTGACCAATGTTTGCAACATGTTCAATAGACAAAGGGATTGATGATTTCTATTTGCATAAGGGTTTTATTTTCAAATAAAACAAGCTTTGCATTCCGAAATCGTCTCTCCAACTTTTGCTTCTTCAAGAGTCCCATGGTGGAGGCCTTATGGGTCACTTTGGTCGTGACAATACTTATGACATTGATGCAGCCCGTCCTACGACCGCTACTACATCTACTCCCACGAGCTCCCCAAGTGGACCCATGACTCGCGCCCGAGCTAAGCTCCTTCAAGCCAAGGTTAACTCGCTCCTTTCCTTGTGTGACTTCGACACACCCTTGGATGGTTTGCTACTTCATACGCATACACTGTGCATCATCAGGTTTGAAGAGAAGGACCCAAGGGACGGAGGAAACGGAGCAGAAGCAACCAGTCGCTGCCAGACGCAAGCGGTACTGCCGACCGGTACTACCGGACAGCGGTACTACCGCCCTCTCCAACCGCTCGCCACAGGCGCCTCCGACGGAAGCTCCAGTCGCTACCAGACGCAAGCGGTACTGCCGACCGGTACTACCGGTCCAAGCGGTACTACCGGCCCAGCAACCGGTACTACCGGACAGCGGTACTACCGCCCTCTCCTACCGCTCGCCACAGGCGCCTCCGACGGAGGCTCCAGGCCCTCAAGCGGTACTACCGCTCCCGGAGCGGTACTACCTCTCCCGGAGCGGTACTACCGGTTGTGACTGGTACTACCGGTTGCCCAACCGGTACTACCGGCCCTGACTGATCCTGTACACCTGAGTTCGGCCCTGTGCCTTGTAACCCTACCTATAATTTACCTTTTCGTTCCGAAAATACCCCTGTTTTGTGGCTGGACTATATATATCCCCCACCCTCCATTGTAAGCCCTTAGACTTGGATAATAATAGATATTAAGGAAACCCTTTGAGGACTTATATCTATTGTTCTCATGCTCCTACCAAGGAGCACCGGATTATCCACCCCCCTCTTGGATCTTGCCTAGTGCGTTCAAGTTATACAAGGTCTTGGGTTCTCTGTTTCTCGCCCCCAAGTCGTCAAGATCTCACCAAGCACCGCATCTCCCGTTGTTGGCGTGGAGAGCGAGCTTCGCCCAACACTGATCCTAGGGATTATGTTGGACCGGTTGCCACCGGCGTGAGGAGTAGGCGTGTATCGTGTTTTGGTGTGTGTGTGTTCGTGGTTTTCATCGCTTTCCTCGATTTCATCCTCCGACCACCTCTTTCCCCTCGTTTCTCGTGGAATTCGTGAAAGATCGGGCCAACCCCAGGGTTACCCCCTAACAGACATGCTCTCCACTCACTACTTTTGGCCAAAGATGAAGCGCGACGTGGAGCGCCACGTTCAACGATGCACTACATGTATCCAAGCTAAGTCTAAGTCCAATCCCTTTGGTCTTTATATGCCATTGCCTATCCCTCATGCACCTTGGTCGGACATTAGCATGGACTTTGTGTTAGGCTTGCCTAGATCTAAACATGGTCATGATTCTATATTTTTAGTAGTGGATCGCTTTTCAAAAATGGCACATCTCATTCCGTGCCATAAGACCGATGATGCTTCACATGTAGCAAATTTGTTTTTCAGGAAAATAATTCGGCTCCACAGTGTACCAAGAACAATCATCTCCGACAGCGACGTAAAATTCATGAGCTACTTCTGGAAGACTCTCATGGCCAAGCTCGGCATCAAGCTCCTCTTCTCGTCCGCCTCGCATCCTCAAACCGATGGACAAACCGAGGTCGTCAATCGAAGTCTTGGCACACTCCTCCGGGTGTTGATAAAGAAGAACATTAAAGACTGGGAGGAATGTATTCCACATGCCGAGTTCGCCTACAACCGCGCCAAGCACTCCACCACCATGAGGAGCCCGTTCATGATCGTCTATGGCTTCGAGCCCTCACCGCGCTCGATACCCTTCCACTACCTCTTCATGAACGTGCCAATATGGACGTGGACAAGCGTGCCCAAACAATGAAGAAACTCCATGAAGACACAAGAGCCACGATCGAGAAACAAGTCCTTCGCCAAGCATCAAGGCTAAACAAGAACAAGAAAGAGGTGATCTCCGAAGAAGGCGACCTTGTGTGGATACACTTGAGTAAAGACCGCTTCCCCAAGGACCGCGACTCCAAACTCAAGCCAAGAGGTAATGGACCGTTCAAAGTGCTAAAGAGGGTCAACAACAACGCCTACATCATAGATATCCCAACATCCAAGTATCTTGTGAGCCCGACATTCAATGTCAAGGACCTATCACCCTACCATGGCGAAGATGAAGTTGAGAAGGTTGAATAGTCAAGGATGACTCTTTCCCAAGGGTTGAAGAGTCGCTGCCAGACGCAAGCGGTACTGCCGACCGGTACTACCGGTCCAAGCGGTACTACCGTCCCAGCAACCGGTACTACCGGACAGCGGTACTACCGCCCTCTCCTACCGCTCGCCACAGGCGCCTCCGACGGAAGCTCCAGGCCCTCAAGCGGTACTACCGCTCCCGGAGCGATACTACCGGTTGCGACCGGTACTACCGGTTGCCCAACCGGTACTACCGGCCCTGACTGATCCTGTACGCCTGAGTTCGGCCCTGTGCCTTGTAACCCTACCTATAATTTACCTTTTCGTTCCGAAACTACCCCTGTTTTGTGGCTGGACTATATATATCCCCCACCCTCCATTGTAAGCCCTTAGACTTGGATAATAATAGATATTAAGGAAACCCTTTGAGGACTTATATCTATTGGTCTCATGCTCCTACCAAGGAGCACCGGATTATCCACCCCCCTCTTGGATCTTGCCTAGTGCGTTCAATTTGTACAAGGCCTTGGGTTCTCGGTTTCTCGCCCCCAAGTCGTCAAGATCTCACGAAGCACCTCATCCCCCGTTGTTGGCATGGAGAGCGAGCTTCGCTTAACACCGATCCTAGGGATTATGTTGGACCGGTTGCCACCGGCGTGAGGAGTAGGCGTGTATCGTGTTTTGGTGTGTGTGTGTTCGTGGTTTTCATCGCTTTCCTCGATTTCATCCTCCGACCACCTCTTTCCCCTCGTTTCTCGTGGAATTCGTGAAAGATCGGGCCAACCCCAGGGTTACCCCCTAACATATTGGTATCAAGAGCACGATTGATCACGAATTTCCCCCAATTTTTCTTTTATCCACCTTGAAATCGAAAATCTCCCCAAAAAAAGAGCCCCAATTTGCCTTCGGATCGATCTCTGGATTTGGTGAGTTTTTTGTGGTTTTGGTCCATAGATCTGTTGCTTTGGGAGTCGATCTATAGCCCCTGTTGTTTCTAGCCCAGCCTTTCGGTCAGATCTCCGCGAATTTGAGGTTTTTGGCAAGTTCATCTCGTCCCAGATCTGTACCAAGCGGTACTACCGGCCGTGAAAGCAGTACTACCGCAAGTGACCAGTACTACCGGTAGTACAAGCGGTACTACCGGTAGTACAAGCGGTACTACCGCTCACCGGTACTACCGCTCGATACCAGCGGTACTACCGCTTGACTCTGACAGTGTTTCTTTTCCCTTTGACGCCTCAGTTTCGTTTGCTGACCTTTCCACCTCGCTTGTTCGTGTTTCGCGTGTTTGTCACCATTTTCACAACAGCTTCCGCATCAACGTCATCCCGCGCTCAACGACACCGCGACACTCGAACATCATCCCCCACCAACGGTTGCAAGTCGTCAACAATACCAAAGGTATAACTTGCACCACCTTGACAGCCCCATATCTTCCTTTGTGAGTATCTATCCTATGAGAGCAACTCATTTTGTGTTTGTCTAAGCATTGTGCACTTGCCTTCGGAAAGTGAGAGTGTGAGGCCAAATACAAAAGCTAACATAGTAGCATAGCAAGGGAGGAAAAGAGAAAGAAAAAAAGGAAAAGAAAAAGATAAAATAGAAAGATACATAGTCTCCCAATACATAGAGAATACCAAGCTTGTAAGCCAAGAAAGAGAGAAGAAAGAGCGCACCGAGGCAAGTGCACAAATCTATTGCTTATCCTCTTTTGGCAAATGAGTTGTGGTCTCTCCTTGTGTTGGCACAACAACCGAGCATAGTCTTCGTTAGGACCTTTTGTGCTCATTTTCATAGTCGTGTTAACCCTGTTTTTCTCCACGTGTGTGTTTTCCGTGTTTTTGTAGATCGTTTCCTTTTGCTTTTGATCTTTGGTTCTTTACCACGTAGGACAATAACCTTTTGCTTGGATCGTTTCGTTTGGTTTTCCACAATCCTAACCTTCCACCAAAAGCCTTTGAGAGTTTCTTGCCATTTCACTTTGCACGCTTTTCGCTCATTTGTGTGGCAATTCGTTTGATATAATGTAGGGGTCCCAACCTTTAATAAGATTGATCCCTCCTGTGTTTACAATGCTAGTCCCTGGATCAATAGCTAGCATCCACAGTTAAGATGTAATATCAAGAAACAAAGGTCATAAAATAACTTCATAACCAGGAATAACATAATTTTATTACATCAAACATAGCTCATTAGGCTATTACATTACATTGCAGCGAAATAACTATAAGCATGGGGTCCTTCATCTTCAAAGTGCCACAGGCAGATGTTGGTTGTAGACTTTGTAAATCCTAATCAATCAATCTTCACTAAAATCAATCAAACCTGCAACATACAAGTTACAGCCACAAAGGGTCAATACATTTGAATTGTATTGGCAAGTGATACTATGGTAATATAGTGGAGTCTATCATCTATATGCATCTGGCTAAGTGGAGTTGAGGCTTGCATTGCTCAAAATAGATTTCTCTTATCATTTTGAAAATACTAAGTTTTTGCTTGACAAAAATCATTTTTCTCAATCAAAGATTGAAGATCCTTTCCAAGGCATCTACCAACCAATGATTGAAGATTTCAAACAACCCTTGTTCAATCCACAAGTTTTAACTTAGAAATTTGAATGATGAGATTCTTGATTGCTTCCATGTCTTGATGCTCAAATTGTCCTTTACCAGGGACATGGCTAAGTACTTAGATTTTACACTCTGCAGAGGTGGTGCACTTTTCCCACAAGACTTGGTTTCCCAAGACAAGATCTTTCAGAAGCTTTCCCTTAGACCAATATGGACGCGTTCCAACCTATCAAACACTACCACCCACTGTCCATATGTCTAAGTTCTTGCAACCTATATGATCATGGCAGAGCCCATATTGCCAAGTGGTTGCACTTGAAGCTTCTCAACATTTGACATCTCAAATCCCTTTGTTTCCTAGGTGGCCATCCACAAGTGAGATACACAATCCAAGTCCTTGGCATTGTGAACCACTCAACCAATCTCCACCAAGCAAGCCCATTCCACCCAGGTGATTCATTAACTTAGTTGTTTTATTAAACAAAATCACAAGTCCTCAGACTTAGAATATTTTTCCATAGTGTGAATATATATTCCACCCATGTTTTCTATTAGCTAGGCTAAGCTTGGTAGTATTAGGAATCTTTAACTTATGAAAATCCTACTAAGGATTCATCTACTAGGTTTTCCTATAGTAAGGTCTATACTTAGCAAAATCCATGCAAGTTTTACTTAGCAAAATTCACTAATGCATAGAGAAACTAATGGGACAAAAAGTATGAAGCATCACTTGCCTTTTTGGTAGAGGGTATAGGTTCACTCCTTGTCCTTGCAACAATCACACTCTTCAAGTCACTACAATTCAATCAAGCAAGGCACAACTCAATCTACCAAACAAGCAAAACAACACATAAAATGACAAAGTCAAAGTAATGCATGCAAGCATGCCAAGCTTTGTTTTGTTTGAAGAAATGGTTCCTAATGGGTCACAAACATTTGCAAGCACCTATTTGATCATTTTGTAAAGTGGACAAGTCATTTGCAAAGAGGTTTCACCTCAAAACCCTTTTCAAAATAAAGTATCATTTTATGTGGTGTAGAAATATTTTTAATAAGGCATTAACATATAGGGTTCACCCAATATGTTTTCAAATCACAAAACTTGGGGTTTGGGGTCAGTGAGTTTAAAACAAAACATTTCCCAAAGGTTTTCTTCCAAAACCATTTTTAATAAATAAACCACATTTCTATTTGACTAGAAATGATTTTAAGTCAAGAATCATTCTTTTGTTTCACCAAAACATTTTTGAGACCACAAAGTGTTTCACAATGTTAGTAGGTTCAAATCACAACATTTGCCCAAGATTTTATCCCTATATTCATTTTTAAACAATTTTTATAAGCTTAACAAGCATACAAATGTTTCTGCAAAAACAACCATTTTTCCAGAAGCTTTTTGCTAAACAAAGGCCATGGTTGGCTAGGGCTTGTTCCCCTGATTTCATTGATATAAAGTTTGCAAAATTTGGACGTGTGGTTTGAAAGTTACAAGGGTTTCAAAATGGCATTTAAATATGGTTTCTAAATCTAATTCAGCTCATCTGGTGCCACGCGTCCTAATATCATTCGTCGGTACCGCTTCACCCGGATTGCACAGCTGAGGCCGTTGGATCAAGTCAGATCGTGCGGCGCGCAGATGCTACTTACCGTTTCACCTAGCTTCTGTCCTAGCCACTAGATCGGGATCGAACGGTTGACGCAGGCTCGACCTAAAGCTAGCGGCGCTGCGGTGGTGGCTGGCGGCGGAGCGACCAGACGGCGAGGTTGCCGACGATGCAGGATGCGAGAAAGAGGGAGGGGGAGCTCACCGAGTTCGCAACACCCTGCTGATGCTCAACGAGGTCTTTGTTGGACAAGGGGCGCACGGGTTCCTGGGAAATTGCTCGCTGGAGCTTCTACTGGCGCCAGGAGCTTCTTCTCGTCGACGGGGACGAGGTTGCAGGCCACGCACGAGTGTTTGGCGAGTACCTGGAGATGCAGACGACACAGACTAATCAAATGGCATGACTCACTGATCAAGGCGCGCACGGAGTCGAGTGCCAGAGCTCACCGGAGTTGCGGGGTCGTCGGTGGCGTATAGGTGGAGTTGTTGCCGACGTTCTGGAGCGCTCGGGGGCGAGCTGGCGCTACGGGAATGATCGCCAGAAGGTGGGGATCACGGGAGCATGGTCGGGGAGGCAAGGGGTGGCGAGGGGCTGCCGGATTCGGTGTCGGAGCGTTGTCGGAGACAGGGCAGTCGAGGAGAAATTGGGATGGACTGGAGGCGTGCTCGGGGAAGGAAACAGAGGGGAAAGGAGGCGTGAAGCATGGCGTTTAACATAGCGTGGTCAATGGCGGGTTTAATCCATTCATCAACGCGAATTCAAGGGAGTTTACTCGGCAGTAAACGGCGAGGAACGGTCGAGCGGGGTGGAGAGGAAGAACAGTGGAGTGGGGCTGTTGCGTCAGTGGAAAAAGAGACGAGGAGGAGGTTCACCTGCCAGTGAGGGTGTGGGTTAGGTTTGCGGTGGAGAAAAACGGTTCGGAGGAGGAACAGGTGGGCTAGATGGGCTGCTGCTGGGTTAGTTGGGCTAGATTGGTGGGCTGTTCTATTTTTTTCTGTCTAAATTCTTTTTCCTTTTCTATTTCTATTTTCTGATTTGTTATTTCAAACAATTCTCAAGCATTCAAAACATTTCAAATCTTCACCAAACATTGTAACTAAAAATTTGGTTCTGTTTAGTATTCTGAACCAAAAATCCTAAATAAAATAAATAACACTTTAATCTTTTTAGGTTCCATCCTTAATTAAATAAGTAGGCCATGGTTTATTAATTAAATAGAGTTTGATTTTATTAATAAAATCTTTATTTGAAACCTAAATATTTTCAAAACCAAATCAGTGGGGTTTATTTGGGAAATATAGAATACTTGGAGATTTGTTTTAAAATAAAATAACATTTTATTTTAGGGTCCATTATTAATTAAATATAATAGACTTTCATTATTATTTCAAATAGGATTTGTTTTATTGAGAATTTTTATTTTAAAATCTAAAATAAAGCCAAAACACTTTAGTAGGTTTTATTTGTGAATATCAAGTAATTGGGAAAACTTATCTTAAATAATTTAATAAGTTTTGATGTTTCAATTTAAATTGGTAAAACCTTTTATTTAAATAAAGTTTGGATATTAAATCCTTATTAATTTATTTAAATAAACTTTAGTTAATTTTAAATAATAAAATGTTTTAATTCCAAAGCTTGGCTAAGTTTTAATTTGGCTTTATAAAATAATCCTTATTTGTAAATCATCTATTTCATTTGAAAACAAATCTTTTCATTTAATTGTTTCAAAATAGTATTTCCAAATGTTTTATTTTTCCCCTTATTAAATGTTTATCTTTTTAAATCCCTTTAGGTTTTATTTAATTCAAATGGGTTTGAAGTCCCAATTGAATTCGAAAAGTGTCTTCTGGCTCTGAAAATCAAACAAAGTTTTATTTTATTCATTTATTTTCACATAACAAGATTTGGAAAATCTTGGGATGTGACATATAATCTCCAAGGTGAGGTAAAAGCTAACTCTCCGCCCCCTTATTCTCCATATACAACCCTTGTTGGCTTTGCATCATGGACAGGCATGGAGAGCCATCCCAACCACCACAACCTCCAGAGGATGACACACAATTCATGACAAGATGGGACCATTGGAAGGTCTGAGGAGAATTCAACTATCGTTGTGAAGCTCTCGAGCGGCGCCAAGATGAACAATTTAGCGAGGCCCGTGTGGAATTCAAGAACATCGACAACCGCTTCGAAGAAGTCCGTGGCCAAATGCATGCCATGCAACACAACCTTGGTCATCAAAATGAAGCTCTTGGTCGTGCACTCGCCTCAACGGATGAGAAGCTACAACGCCTCGTTGATGGACTCGCAAGGCCACGCTCGCGCGAATCAAGCTCATCTCAGCACTCCTCAAGTGAATCAAGTGCACCCCGCCGTCACGCTTCAAGGCATCGGGATGGACCCGTTCTTCAATCCATGAGCTCTTCGCAAGCGGTACCATCTCCGCGTCACGCCGCAACGTCAAGCTATGATGGTGACCTCTCCGCAAGACCTCCAAGACGCGAAGCGAACCGGCCACAACCAAGGGCAATTGTGATTCAACAAGAGCAACCTCGCATGGACCACCAAGGCCATCGACGTCGACATGCCCATTCAACAACAACTGAAGCATCCGAAGAGGACGAACAAGATCACCGTCGACGTGAAGCACTCGAAGATCCCCCAAGGCGTCATCATCGACATGAGCGTCCACGTCGGCAACATGATGGTCATGACGAGCCTCCTCTACACCAAGAAGAAGAAGAGCAGCCCATTGCGCATGCGGCTCGACGTCCTCCTCGCCACAGGGCGCAAGACAATGCTCCTCGGCATCAACCACGACAAGAACAAGAGCAAGCTCCCCAAGCTCGTCGTGAGGACCATCAACCTCCTCCGCGTCCTCAACCGCGTCAACAAAACAAGCAAGCTCCCCAAGATCGTCGTCAACAACAAGTTCCACCACCAAACGCGGAACCTCAACAACCGCAAGAGCAACGCAACAATCACCAAGCAAGACATGAGAGCTCGGATGATGATGATGACCGCCAAAATCATGGCAACCGACGCAACCGGAACCGCAATGGAGAAGAAACTTTTGGCAAGATCAAATTCACCATGCCCAAGTTCACCGGTTCCAATGAGCCCGAGGAATATCTCTCTTGGGAACTCAAGGTCGACAAGATCTTCCGCATGCACAACTATAGCAATGAGAAGATGATGGCCATGGCATCCCTCGAGTTTGATGAGTATGCCAACCTTTGGTGGGAACAAGTCCAACTCGCTCGTGAAGCAAAACAAGAGCCTCCAATCGCAACTTGGCAAGATATGAAGGCTCATATGAGATCCCGCTTTGTTCCTTCACACTACACGCGTGACGTCTTCAACAAGCTTCAAACGCTTAGTCAAGGGACAAAGACCGTGGAAGAGTACTTCAAGCAAATGGAGCTCAACATGATCCGTGCCAACATTGAAGAGCGTGATGAGCAAACAATGGAACGTTTCCTCAATGGCTTGAACCATCCCATCAAGCGCATCACCGAGTTCCAAAAGTACAACAACATGGTTGAGCTTGTGCTCATCGCCTCCAAGGCCGAGCGCCAAGTGCAAGAGGACATCAAGTACAACAAGCCAAAGACGTACTTCACCTACAAGCAAGCATCAACCACTGCTCCAACAACACCAAGTGGAAGCTCCTCAAGTACCACCAAGCTTCCCTTCAAGCCAACTCTCCCTCAAGGAAAACAGCCCCCAAGTGGCAAACACACAAGGGATGATCAACCATTCACCGGTGAATGCTACAAGTGTGGAGGCAAAGGGCACAAGTCGAATGCATGTGGTAACAAGAAAGTTTTGTTCATCCATGACAACGGCGATGAAGAATACTTGAGTGAAGACGAGTTTGATGCAAGGGTCAAGGAAGCCATGGCAAGGCAACATTTGGAAGAGGACCAAGAACTTCTTATGTGTGAGCATGACGCAAGTCCATCGCTTGTGGTCACAAGGGTCTTGACTACCCAAGTCAACGAGAATGAAGACCAACGCTCGAACATCTTCCAAACTCGTGCCGGCATCAATGGGAAGTCCATCAAAGTTGTCATCGATGGTGGGAGTTGCCACAACCTTGCAAGCACGGAATTGTGTGAGAAACTCAACCTCACCCTTCATCCGCATAAGCACCCCTACCATATCCAATGGCTAAGTGACCAAGGATCCGTCAAGATCAAGCACACCGTCTCGGTGACGTTCTCAATTGGGCACTACAAGGACACGGTGGAATGTGACGTGGTCCCCATGACGGTTTGTCACATGTTGCTCGGAAGACCGTGGCAATACGACAAGCATGCTTTGCACAATGGTCACTTAAACACTTACACCTTCAAATGGCTTGACAAAACTTGTGTGTTGCAACCAATGACTCCTAGCCAAATAATTGCGGACAATGCAAAGGCTTTAGCGAGGGCGCAATACGCAAAAACACCTTGTGAGAAGAGTGGTGAGCGAGAGAACCACACCATAGTGAGTGAGAGCTACAAGCAAAACTCGAGTGGAAAAACTAAGAGTGTTCTTCTTGCCACCAAAAGTGAGATGAGAGAAGTGCGGAACAACCCATCCATCTTGCACTATGTCCTTATATGCAAGGGACTAGCGCAAGGAACTAACGACTTGACAAATGTTCCTCCTTCTTTGATGGCTATTTTGCAGGAATTCCAAGATGTATTCCCCGAAGAGCTTCCTCATGGCCTTCCTCCTCTTCGTGGAATCGAGCACCGCATCGACCTCATACCCGGCGCACCACTACCAAACTGCGCCGCGTATCGCACGAAACCGGAAGAGACGAAGGAGATCGAGCGTCAAATCAACCAACTCGTCTCCAAAGGTTTGATCCAAGTAAGCACTAGCCCAAGCGCGGTTCCCGTGATCCTAGTCCCGAAAACGAATGATACGTTGCGGTTATGCATGGACTGCCGTCCAATCAATGCTATCACCATGCGTTATCGACATCCTATACCGCGTATTGATGACATGCTTGACGAGTTATGTGGAGCCACTATATTTTTGAAAATTGATCTTCGTAGTGGCTACCATCAAATTCGCATGGCTGAAGGTGATGAGTGGAAAACCGCCTTCAAGACCAAGCTTGGGCTCGATGAATGGTTGGTTATGCCTTTTGGCTTATCCAATGCCCCATCTACCTTCATGCGCCTCATGAACCATATTTTGCGATCTCTCATTGGAAAGAGTGTAGTTGTTTACTTTGATGACATTCTTGTCTATAGCAAGTCACTAGAGGAGCATGTTACTCATGTTAAGGAGGTCCTTCAAATCCTTCGTCATGAAAAGCTTTATGCTAATCTCCCAAAGTGCACTTTTGCACGAGACAAGCTGATTTTCCTTGGTTTTGTTGTGTCTTCTAATGGCATAGAAGTGGATGTCTCAAAATTCAAGACATATGAGATTGGCCCATCCCAACAAATGTTAGTGAACTTCGTAGTTTTCATGGGTTAGCTGGCTTTTAACGTCGCTTTGTGAAAGATTTTTCTACAATTGCTTGCCCCCTCAACGAATTGACCAAGAAAAATGTCACGTTCGTTTGGGGAAAAGCACAACAAAAGGCTTTTGATGAGCTCAAAAAGAGGCTCACCGAAGCACCACTTCTTGCATTGCCGGATTTCACAAAAACCTTTGTGACGCTAGTGGTATTGGCATTGGTGGCGTCCTTATGCAAAATGGGCGTCCTATTGCTTACCATAGTGAGAAATTGGATGGCGCACGTCTCAATTATCCCATTTATGACAAAGAACTTTTTGCCTTGGTTCGAGTTCTTCAAGTGTGGCAACACTATCTTTGGCCCAAAGAATTTATCATCCATTCCGACCATGAGTCATTGAAGTATCTTAAAGGCCAAGCCAACTTGAGTAAAAGGCACGCAAAATGGGTTGAGTTTATGGAGTCTTTTCCTTATATTGTCAAATACAAGAAGGGCAAAGAAAATGTGGTAGCGGACGCCTTGTCTCGCAAAAACACAAGCCTTCTTACACGACTTGAAGTCAATGTCTTGGGTCTTGATGACATCAAATCTTTCTACGCATCCGACTCTTTCTTTGGACCAATATTTGCACAATGTTCAAAAGACAAAGGGATTGATGATTTCTATTTGCACAAGGGTTTTCTCTTCAAACAAAACAAGCTTTGCATTCCGAAATCGTCTCTCCAACTTTTGCTTCTTCAAGAGTCCCATGGTGGGTGCCTTATGGGTCACTTTGCCGTGACAAGACATATGACATGCTCTCCACTCACTACTTTTGGCCAAATATGAAGCGCGACGTGGAGCGCCACGTCCAACGACGCACCACATGTAACCAAGCTAAGTCTAAGTCCAACCCCTTTGGTCTATATGCCATTGCCTATTCCTCATGCACCTTGGTCGGACATTAGCATGGACTTTGTATTAGGCTTGCCTAGATCTAAACATGGTCATGATTATATATTTTTGGTAGTGGATCGCTTTTCGAAAATGGCACATTTCATTCCGTGCCATAAGACCGATGATGCTTCACATGTCGCCAATTTGTTTTTCAGGGAAATAATTCGGCTACACGGTGTGCCTAGAACAATCGTCTCCGACCGCGACGTAAAATTCATGATCTACTTCTGGAAGACTCTCATGGCCAAGCTCGGCATCAAGCTCCTCTTCACGTCCGCCTCGCATCCTCAAACCGATGGATAAACCGAGGTCGTCAATCGAAGTCTTGGCACACTCCTCCGGTGTTGATAAAGAAGAACCTTAAAGACTGGGAGGAATGCATTCCACACGCCGAGTTCGCCTACAACCGCGCCAAGCACTCCACCACCATGAGGAGCCCGTTCATGATCGTCTACGGCTTCGAGCCTCTCACCGCGCTCGATATCCTTCCACTCCCACTTCATGAACGTGCCAATATGGACGTTGTCAAGCGTGCCCAAACAATGAAGAAACTCCATGAAGACACAAGAGCTACGATCGAGCAACAAGTCCTTCTCCAAGCATCAAGGCTAAACAAGAACAAGAAAGAGATGATCTTTGAAGAGGGCGACCTCGTGTGGATACACTTGAGTAAAGACCGCTTCCCCAAGGAACGCGACTCCAAGCTAAAGCCAAGAGGTGATGGACCATTCAAAGTGCTCAAACGGATCAACAACAACGCTTATACCATCGATATCCCGACATCAAAGTATCTTGTGAGCTCGACATTCAATGTCAAGGACCTCTCACCCTACCATGGAGAAGATGAAGTTGAAAAGGTTGAAGAGTCGAGGATGACTCTTTCCCAAGGGGGGGAGATGATGCAGCCCGTCCTACGACCGCTACTACATCTACTCCCACGAGCTCCCCAAGTGGACCCATGACTCGCGCCCGAGCTAAGCTCCTTCAAGCCAAGGTTAACTCGCTCCTTTCCTTGTGTGACATCGACACACCCTTGGATGGTTTGCTACTTCATACGCATACACTGTGCATCATCAGGTTCGAAGAGAAGGACCCAAGGGACGGAGGAAACGGAGCAGAAGCAACCAGTCGCTGCCAGACGCAAGCGGTACTGCTGACAGGTACTACCGGACAGCGGTACTACCGCCCTATCCTACCGCTCGCCACAGGCGCCTCCGACGGAAGCTCCAGTCGCTGCCAGACGCAAGCGGTACTGCCGACCGGTACTACCGGTCCAAGCGGTACTACCGGCCCAACAACCGATACTACTGGACAGCGGTACTACCGCCCTCTCCTACCGCTCGCCACAGGCGCCTCCGATGGAAGCTCCAGGCCCTCAAGCGGTACTACCGCTCCCGGAGCGGTACTATCGGTTGCGACCGGTACTACCGGTTGCCCAACCGGTACTACCGGCCCTGACTGATCCTGTACGCCTGAGTTCGGCCCTGTGCCTTGTAACCCTACCTATAATTTACCTTTTCGTTCCGAAACTACCCCTGTTTTGTGGCTGGACTATATATATCCCCCACCCTCCATTGTAAGCCCTTAGACTTGGATAATAATAGATATTAAGGAAACCCTTTGAGGACTTATATCTATTGGTCTCATGCTCCTACCAAGGAGCACCGGATTATCCACCCCCCTCTTGGATCTTGCCTAGTGCGTTCAAGTTGTACAAGGCCTTGGGTTCTCGGTTTCTCGCCCCCAAATCGTCAAGATCTCACCAAGCACCTCATCCCTCGTTGTTGGCATGGAGAGCGAGCTTCGCCCAACACCGAGCCTAGGGATTATGTTGGACCGGTTGCCACCGGCGTGAGGAGTAGGCGTGTATCGTGTTTTGGTGTGTGTGTGTTCGTGGTTTTCATCGCTTTCCTCGATTTCATCCTCCGACCACCTCTTTCCCCTTGTTTCTCGTGGAATTCGTGAAAGATCGGGCCAACCCCAGGGTTACCCCCTAACAGACATGCTCTCCACTCACAACTTTTGGCCAAAGATGAAGCATGACGTGGAGCGCCACGTTCAACGATGCACTACATGTATCCAAGCTAAGTCTAAGTCCAATCCCTTTGGTCTTTATATGCCATTGCCTATCCCTCATGCACCTTGGTCGGACATTAGCATGGACTTTGTGTTAGGCTTGCCTAGATCTAAACATGGTCATGATTCTATATTTGTAGTAGTGGATCGCTTTTCAAAAATGGCACATTTCATTCCGTGCCATAAGACCGATGATGCTTCACATGTAGCAAATTTGTTTTTCAGGGAAATAATTCGGCTCCACGGTGTACCAAGAACAATCATCTCCGACCGCGACGTAAAATTCATGAGCTACTTCTGGAAGACTCTCATGGCCAAGCTCGGCATCAAGCTCCTCTTCTCGTCCGCCTCGCATCCTCAAACCGATGGACAAACCGAGGTCGTCAATCGAAGTCTTGGCACACTCCTCCGGGTGTTGATAAAGAAGAACATTAAAGACTGGGAGGAATGTATTCCACATGCCGAGTTCGCCTACAACCGCGCCAAGCACTCAACCACCATGAGGATCCCGTTCATGATCGTCTATGGCTTCGAGCCCTCACCGCGCTCGATACCCTTCCACTACCTCTTCATGAACGTGCCAATATGGACGTGGACAAGCGTGCCCAAACAATGAAGAAACTCCATGAAGACACAAGAGCCACGATCGAGAAACAAGTCCTTCGCCAAGCATCAAGGCTAAACAAGAACAAGAAAGAGGTGATCTCCGAAGAAGGCGACCTTGTGTGGATACACTTGAGTAAAGACCGCTTCCCCAAGGACCGCGACTCCAAACTCAGGCCAAGAGGTAATGGACCGTTGAAAGTGCTAAAGAGGGCCAACAACAACGCCTACATCATAGATATCCCAACATCCAAGTATCTTGTGAGCCCGACATTCAATGTCAAGGACCTATCACCCTACCATGGCGAAGATGAAGTTGAGAAGGTTGAAGAGTCGAGGACGACTCTTTCCCAAGGGGGGGGAGCTGATGCAGCCCGTCCTACGGACGCACCTCCATCTACAACACCTAGTCCCCCAAGTGGACCAATGACTCGCGCCCGTGCCAAGCTCCTACAAGCCAAGGTTAACTCGCTCCTTTCCTCATGTGATTTTGGTCTACCTTTGGATGGATTGCTACTTCATGCATCTACGTTGTGTATCCTCAGATATGAAGCAACACCACCACACCAAGCCACCAAGGAAGCAGGACCAGGAGAAGAAGCCGCTGGAGCGCTGCACACCGGAGTCTCCGGTGTAGACCGGAGTCTCCGGTCTCCTACACCGGAGTCTCCGGACCTTCCTCCGGTCCAGGCCGGAGACTCAAGCCCGGGACAGCCAGAAGCCCTCTCCGGAGACGGGTCCGGAGATTGACCGGAGTCTCCGGTCCAGACCGGAGTCTCCGGACCCCAGACCGGAGTCTCCGGACCGACCGTTGCCAGGCATGTTAAAGCCTTTTGGGCCTGGCCCATGTAACCCCCAATTTCGCCCCAAACTTCCAGTTTTATTCAGAACTACCCCTGTTTATGTGGTTGGCCTATATATAGCCCCACCCCTCATATGTAAACCCTAGACTTGGATAATGATAGATTAAGACACCCCTTTGAGGATCTTTTAATCTATTAGTCTCATGCTCCTACCAAGGAGCACCTATTGTCCACCCTCCTCTTGGATCTTGCCTAGTGCGTTCAAGTTGTACAAGGCCTTGGGTTCTCGGTTTCTCGCCCCCAAGTCGTCAAGGTCTCACCAAGCACCTCGTCCCCCGTTGTTGGCATGGAGAGAGAGCTTCGCCCAACACCAATCCTAGAGATTATGTTGGACCGTTGCCACCGGCGTGAGTTATCGGCGTGTATCGTGAATTGTGTGCGTGAGTTCATCGGGATCTTTGTGTGCGTGTGTTCGCGGATTTCGTCCCCTCTTCCCCTTCCACCGCTTTCCCCTCGATCCCCGTGGAGATTCATGAAAGATCGGGCCACCCCAAGGGGTTACCCCATAACACAAGGTCAAAGTGTATGGAAGTCGTTGCAAAATCATCCAAATGTGGGAACTCAAAAACTACATGTAACATCTTATTGTGGCATTCGAAGCAATCGAATAGAAATTTGATCAACAACTTTGATGCAAAACTAGGAGAATTTGGCAAAAACACAAAAGGAAGAATGTCCAAAGAAACATCATTATGTGTGCAAACCAACCATTGGAAAGAGAACTTGTTCAACATGTTGGATGTCACACACAAATCATCAAAAGAAAATTTCATGGGAGTATGGGTATCCCAAGTGGAAGCAAAAACGACATGTTTGCAAACAAACCAAATGAAAGAGCAAGTGGTCCTTATGTTTGTTGCAACAACAAGACGAGATTCTTGGAAGCTCTCATGACAATACATGCTCTTAATGGAATTGTGGTTGCACATAAAACATCGGAGAGAGAAATTATTCAACAATTTTGTTACAACACACAAAACATCATTATCTAAAAGCGAAGAAACATGAATGTCACAAGGTAAGATAATACCATTAACATGCTTGCAAGCAAACCATAGGAAAGAGCAATTTGTCAACATGAAAGATGCAAAGCATGTAAAAGGTGTCAGAGCTGGGTTCGATCTTGAACTCACTTGTGGAATGCTCTCAAGAGCTCTTTTTGTCAACTCGTGCTCAACCGAGGTTGACATGATAGTGCGGGTACCTACACACATCATACACAAAAGGAAGAATGATGTGGACATCCCTTCTATTGATACAACCGTTTTACCTAGAGCAACACACATACAAGGACCCATCACAAGATCTCGTGCCAAACAACTTAACTATCAGGTACTTCCGTTTTTTGGAACTATTCCTCACATACATGAGAATATGATGCTGCCTAAATCAGATGTATTTCTTACTCTTAGGAATGATGGACCAAGCATGGATGAGAGGGACAAGCATTGGAGCATGGCCATGCATGGAGATGGCAGCAAGCATGTGATGATCCAAGAGAAGGCCACGGATGGAGATTTCAGAACTTTGAGGCCACCATAATGAAGAAAGAAGGCTTGGACGAAATATTCAAGATTAATACTTCACGAATTCGTCCATAGCTTAATATGGTGCTGCGACACCTTTATTTTGGGCCAGGCCTATGAAATTTTCGCAGGATTTTAAATAGGCACTTTTTAGAGTCCGTATTTGAGGGGAAAAGGACTTCTTGGGTTGGATTCGTCCACCACTTCCATGGCTGGCCGAAACCCCACCTTTTCCTCCTTAAATACCCCCCATAGCCGTCACCCTAGACTCGGATTTTGTTTAGACATTAAGTTAGCCATCATAGCAACTTCGCCAAGGCTCCAGCGTCGCAGAGGCCTCTTGTACTTCGCACCTATTCAGGATCCCACCTCTTCAATAAAGCTTTCCTCTTAATCCACAATATCTTGATTGCAATATTGGTTCTTACTTGTTCTCGATTTCAGGTAGGAATTAAGACCCTCGCTGGTCAGGCTGATCGTGTTCACGCAGGATCGGTAACCTCCAGGAGATTGGCCTAGCGATTGCATTGGCGCTCGTGCTCGCACGTGTAGTCGGATCGTCAAGCCCGAACTCCACCAAATCGATTATCGCCATCTCATCGAAAGATCAGACACCTTTGCCCCATCAACAAGAGCAAGCTCCCCAAGCTCCCCGTGAGGACCAACAACCTCCTCCTCGTCCTCAACCGCGCCAACAACAAGAGCAAGCTCCCCAAGCTCGTCGTCCAAACCAAGTCCCACCACCAAACGCGGCACCTCAACAACCGCAAGAGCAACGCCACTATCAACAAGCAAGACATGAGAGCCCGGATGATGAAGATGGCCGCCACAATCATGGCAACCGTCGCAACCGGAACCGCAATGAGGAAGAAACTTTCGGCAAGCTCAAGTTCACCATGCCCAAGTTCACCGGTTCTAATGATCCCGAAGAATACCTCTCATGGGAACTCTAGGTTGACAAGATCTTCCGCATGCACAACTTTAGCAATGAGAAGATGATGGCCATGGCATCCCTCGAGTTTGATGAATATGCCAACCTTTGGTGGGAACAAGTCCAACTCGCTCGTGAATCAAAAGAAGAGCCCCCAATCTCAACTTGGCAAGATATGAAGGCTCATATGAGATCCCGCTTTGTTCCTTCACACTACACACGTGACCTCTTCAACAAGCTTCAAACGCTTAGTCAAGGAACAAAGACCGTGGAAGAGTACTTCAAGCAAATGTAGCTCAACATGATCCATGCCAACATTGAAGAGCGTGATGAACAAATAATGGCACGTTTCCTCAATGGCTTGAATCATCCTATCAAGCGCATCACCGAGTTCCAAAGGTACAACAACATGGTTGAGCTTGTGCACATTGCATCAAAGGCCGAACGTCAAGTGCAAGAGGACATCAAGTGATGTGGACATCCCTACTATTGATACAACCGTTGTACCTACAGCAACACACATACAAGGACCCATCACAAGATCTCGTGCCAAACAACTCATGTTATGGGGTAACCCGGGGGTTGGCACGATCTTTCACGAATTCCACGAGAAACGAGGGGAAAGCGGTGGTCGGGGAATGAAATCGAGGATGGGGATGAAAACCACGAACACACGCACACCAAAACACGATACACGCCTACTCCTCACGCCGGTGGCAACCGGTCCAACATAATCTCTAGGATCGGTGTTGGGCGAAGCTCGCTCTCCACGCCAACAACGGGGGATGAGGTGCTTGGTGAGATCTTGCGACTTGGGGGCGAGAAACCGAGAACCCAAGGCCTTGTACAACTTGAACGCACTTGGCATGATCCAAGAGGGGGGTGGATAATCCGGTGCTCCTTGGTAGGAGCATGAGACCAATAGATATAAGTCCTCCAAGAGTTTCCTTAATATCTATTATTATCCAAGTCTAGGGTTTACAATAGAGGGTGGGGGGCTATATATAGTCCAGCCACAAAACAGGGGTAGTTTCGGAACGAAAAGGTAAATTATAGGAAGGGTTACAAGGCACAGGGCCGAACTCAGGCGTTCAGGATCAGACAGGGCCGGTAGTACCGGTCCGGCAGGTAGTACCGGTCGAAACCAGTAGTACCGCTCCGGGAGCGGTAGTACCGCTTGAGGGCCTGGAGCTTCCGTCGGAGGCGCCTGTGGCGAGCGGTAGGAGGGGGCGGTAGTACCGCTGTCCGGTAGTACCGGTTGCTGGGCCGGTAGTACCGCTTGCGTCTGGGGCATGGAGTGGTGCTTCCTGGAGCGTCCGGTAGTAGGGGCCGGTAGGACCGCTTGGAGCGGTAGTACCGGTCGGCTCAATCGGTAGTACCGCTTGCATCTGGCAGCGACTGGTTGCTCCCCCTCCGTTCCTTGGGTCCTTCTCTTCGTACCTGATGATGCACAATGTATGCGTATGAAGTAGCAAGCCATCCAAGGGTGTGTCGAAGTCACACAATGAGAGGAGCGAGTTCACCTTAGCTTGGAGGAGTTTGGCTCGGGCGCGAGTCATGGGTCCACTTGGGGAGCTCGTGGGAGTAGATGTAGTAGCGGTCGTAGGACGGGATGCATCAGCTCCCCCCCCTTGGGAAAGAGTTGTCCTCGACTCTTCAACCGTCACAACTTCCTCTTCGCCATGGTAGGGTGAGAGGTCCTTGACATTGAATGTCGAGCTCACAAGATACTTCGATGTTGGTATATCGATGACATAGGCGTTGTTGTTGATTCTCTTGAGCACCTTGAATGGTCCATCGCCTCTTGGCTTTAGCTTGGAATCGCGTTCCTTGGGGAAGCGGTCTTTACTCAAGTGGATCCACACAAGGTCGCCCTCATCAAAGATCATCTCTTTCTTAGTCTTGTTTAGCCTTGATCCTTGGTGAAGGACTTGTTGCTCGATCGTAGCTCGTGTGTCTTCATGGAGTTTCTTCATTGTTTGGGCACGCTTGACAACGTCCATATTGGCACGTTCATGAACTGGAAGTGGAAGGATATCGAGCGCGGTGAGAGGCTCGAAGCCGTAGACGATCATGAACGGGCTCCTCATGGTGGTGGAGTGCTTGGCGCGGTTGTAGGCGAACTCGGCGTGTGGAATACATTCCTCCCAGTCTTTAAGGTTCTTCTTTATCAACACCCGGAGGAGTGTGCCAAGACTTCGATTGACGACCTCGGTTTGTCCATCGGTTTGAGGATGCGAGGCGGACGAGAAGAGGAGCTTGATGCCGAGCTTGGCCATGAGAGTCTTCCAGAAGTAGCTCATGAATTTTACGTCGCGGTCGGAGACGATTGTTCTAGGCACACCGTGTAGCCGAATTATTTCCCTGAAAAACAAATTGGCTACATGTGAAGCATCATCGGTCTTATGGCACGGAATGAAATGTGCCATTTTAGAAAAGCGATCCACGACTACAAATATGGAATCATGTCCATGTTTAGATCTAGGCAAGCCTAACACAAAGTCCATGCTAATGTCCGACCAAGGTGTATGAGGAATAGGCAATGGCATATAAAGACCAAAGGGGTTGGACTTAGACTTAGCTTGGATACATGTAGTGCATCATTGAACGTGGCGCTCCACGTCGCGCTTCATCTTTGGCCAAAAGTAGTGAGTGGAGAGCATGTCATATGTCTTGTCACGGCCAAAGTGACCCATAAGGCCTCCACCATGGGACTCTTGAAGAAGCAAAAGTTGGAGAGACGATTTCGGAATGCAAAGCTTGTTTTGTTTGAAAAGAAAACCCTTATGCAAATAGAAATCATCAATCCCTTTGTCTAATGAACATTATGCAAATATTGGTCCAAAGAAAGGGTCGGAGGCGTACAAAGATTTGATGTCATCAAGACCCAAGACATTGACTTCGAGTCGTGTAAGAAGGCTTGTGTTTTTGCGAGACAAGGCGTCCGCTACCACATTTTCTTTGCCCTTCTTGTATTTGACAATGTAAGGAAAAGACTCCATAAACTCAACCCATTTTGCGTGGCTTGGCCCTTAAGATACTTCAACGACTCATGGTCGGAATGGATGATAAATTCTTTGGCCCAAAGATAGTGTTGCCACACTTGAAGAACTCGAACCAAGGCAAAACGTTCTTTGTCATAAATGGGATAATTGAGGCGTGCGCCATCAAGTTTCTCACTATGGTAAGCAATAAGACGTCAATTTTGCATAAGGACGCCACCAATGCCAATTCCACTAGCGTCACATTCAATCTCAAAGGTTTTTGTGAAATCCGGCAATGCAAGAAGTGGTGCTTCGGTGAGCCTCTTTTTGAGCTCATCAAAAGCCTTTTGTTGTGCTTTTCCCCAAACGAACGTGACATTTTTCTTGGTCAATTCGTTGAGGGGGCAAGCAATGGTAGAAAAATCTTTCACAAAGCGACGGTAAAAGCCAGCCAACCCATGAAAACTACGAAGTTCACTAACATTTGTTGGGATGGGCCAATCTCGTATGTCCTTGACTTTTGAGACATCCACTTCTATGCCATTAGAAGACACAAAAAAACCAAGGAAGATCAGCTTGTCTCTTGCAAAAGTGCACTTTGGGAGATTAGCATAAAGCTTTTCATGACGAAGGATTTGAAGGACCTCCTTAACATGAGTAACATGCTCCTCTAGTGACTTGCTATAGACAAGGATGTCATCAAAGTAAACAACTACACTCTTCCCAATTAGAGATCTCAAAATATGGTTCATTAGACGCATGAAGGTAGATGGGGCGTTAGATAAGCCAAAAGGCATAACCAACCATTCATAGAGACCAAGCTTGGTCTTGAAGGCGGTTTTTCACTCATCCCCTTCGGCCATGCGAATTTGATGGTAACCACTACGAAGATCAATTTTCGAAAATATAGTGGCTCCACATAACTCATCAAGCATGTCATCAAGACGCGGTATAGGATGTCGATAACGCACGGTGATAGCATTGATTGGACGGCAGTCCATGCTTAACCGCAACGTATCATCCGTTTTTGGGACTAGGATCACGGGGACCGCGCTTGGGCTAGTGCTTACTTGGATCAAACCTTTGGAGACGAGTTGGTTGATTTGACGTTCGATCTCCTTCGTCTCTTCCGGGTTCGTGCGATACGCGACGCGGTTTGGGAGTGGTGTGCCGGGTATGAGGTCGATGCGGTGCTCGATTCCACGAAGAGGAGGAAGGCCATGAGGAAGCTCTTTAGGAAATACATCTTGGAATTCCTGCAAAATAGCCATCAAAGAAGGAGGAACATTTGTCAAGTCGTTAGTTCCTTGCGCTAGTCCCTTGCATACAAGGACATAGTGCAAGATGGATGGGTTGTTCCGGACTTCTCTCATCTCACTTTTGGTGGCAAGAAGAACACTCTTAGTTTTTCCACTCGAGTTTGGCTTGTAGCTCTCACTCACTATGGTGTGGTTCTCTCGCTCACCACTCTTCTCACAAGGTGTTTTTGTGTATTGCGCCCTCGCTAAAGCCTTTGCATTGTCCGCAATTATTTGGCTAGGAGTCATTGGTTGCAACACACAAGTTTTATCAAGCCATTTATAAGTGTAAGTGTTTGAGTGACCATTATGCAAAGCACGCTTGTCATATTGCCACGGTCTTCCGAGCAACATGTGACAAACCGTCATTGGGACCACGTCATATTCCACCGTGTCCTTGTAGTGCCCAATGGAGAACGTCACCGAGACGGTGTGCTTGATCTTGACGGATCCTTGGTCACTTAGCCATTGGATATGGTAGGGGTGTCTATGCGGATGAAGGGTGAGGTTGAGTTTCTCACACAATTCCGTGCTTGCCAGGTTGTGGCAACTCCCTCCATCGATGACAACTTTGATGGACTTCCCATTGATGCCGTCACGAGTTTGGAAGATGTTCGAGCGTTGGTCTTCATTTTCATTGACTTGGGTAGTCAAGACCCTTGTGACCACAAGCGATGGACTTGCGTCATGCTCACACACAAGAAGTTCTTGGTCCTCTTCCAAATGTTGCCTTGCCATGGCTTCCTTGACCCTTGCATCAAACTCTTCTTCACTCAAGTATTCTTCATCGCCGTTGTCATGGATGAACAAAACTTTCTTGTTTCCACATGCATACGACTTGTGCCCTTTGCCTCCACACTTGTAGCATTCACCATTGAATGGTTGATCATCCCTTGTGTGTTTGCCACTCGGGGGCTGTTTTCCTTGAGGGAGAGTTGGCTTGAAGGGAAGCTTGGTGGTACTTGAGGAGCTTCCCCTTGGTGTTGTTGGAGTAGTGGTTGATGCTTGCTTGTAGGTGAAGTACGTCTTTGGCTTGTTGTACTTGATGTCCTCGTGCACTTGGCGCTCGGCCTTTGATGCGATGTGCACAAGCTCAACCATGTTGTTGTACTTTTGGAAATCGGTGATGCGATTGATGGGATGGTTCAAGCCATTGAGGAAGCGTGCCATTGTTTGTTCATCTCGCTCTTCAATGTTGGCACGGATCATGTTGAGCTCCATTTGCTTGAAGTACTCTTCCACGGTCTTTGTCCCTTGACTCAGCGTTTGAAGCTTGTTGAAGAGGTCACGCGTGTAGTGTGAAGGAACAAAGCGGGATCTCATATGAGCCTTCATATCTTGCGAGTTGGACTTGTTCCCACCAAATGTTGGCATACTCATCAAACTCGAGGATGCCATGGCCATCATCTTCTCATTGCTATAGTTGTGCATGCGGAAGATCTTGTCGACCTTGAGTTCCCAAGAGAGATATTCCTCGGGCTCATTGGAACCGGTGAACTTTGGCATGGTGAACTTGAGCGTGCCAAAAGTTTCTTCTCCATTGCGGTTCTGGTCGCGGCGGTTGCCATGATTTGGGCGGTCATCATCATCATCCGAGCTCTCATTGGAACCGGTGAACTTTGGCATATAAACTTGAGTTGCCTGCAGACTTTGGTACGGTTAGTCCTACATTTAACATTGCAGATTTGAAGCCTTACTTTGGTGAGGAAGATGAGATTGCGTCCAGGACGACTTCAATTCAAGAAGGGGAGCATGATGTGGACATTCCATCTATTGATACAACCGTTGTACCTACAGCAACACACATACAAGGACCCATCACAAGATCTCGTGCCAAACAACTTAACTATCAGCTACTTTCGTTTCTTGGAACTATTCCTCACATACATGAGAATATGATGCTGCCTAAATCAGATGTATTTCTTACTCTTAGGAATGATGGACCAAGCATGGATGAGAGGGACAAGCATTGGAGCATGGCCATGCATGGAGATGGCAGCAAGCATGTGATGATCCAAGAGAAGGCCACGGATGAAGATTTCAGAACTTTGAGGCCACCATAATGAAGAAAGAAGGCTTGGACGAAATATTCAAGATCAATACTTTACGAATTCGTCCATAGCTTAATATGGTGCTGCGACACCTTTATTTTGGGCCAGGCCCATGTAATTTTCGCAGGATTTTAATTAGCCACTTTTTAGAGTCCGTATTTGAGGGGAAAAGGACTTTTAGGGTTGGATTCGGCCACCACTTCCATGGCTGGCCGAAACCGCACCTTTTCGCCCTTAAATACTCCCCATAGCCGACCCCCTAGACTCGGATTTTGTTTAGACATTAAGTTAGCCATCATAGCAACTTCACCAAGGCTCGAGCGTCGCAGAGGCCTCTTGTACTTCGCACCTATTCAGGATCCCACCTCTTCAATAAAGCTTTCCTCTTAATCCGCAATATCTTGATTGCAATATTGGTTCTTACTTGTTCTCGGTTTCAGGTAGGAATTAAGACCCTCGCTGGTCAGGCTGATCGTGTTCACGCAGGTTCGGTAACCTCCGGGAGATTGGCCTAGCAATTGCATTGGCGCTCGTGCTCGCACGTGTAGTCGGATCGTCAAGCCCGAACTCCACCAAATCGATTATCGCCATCTCATCGAAAGATCGGACACCTTTGCCCTATCAAGTGGTATCAGATTTCAGGTTGCTCGGTGAGATTTTACTGTTTTCGTAGATTAGATCTGTTTTTACCTATAAACCCACGAAAAAGCGAAAAACACAGTTAGAGTTTAGATCCATCCCATAACCAATCTACTCCTCGCATTATCTTTTCAGTTTTTGCATTGTTTAATTTGTGTCTACATCATCGCGTCGAGTTGCTGGTCTTAGTGTCTCGTCCCTTAGAGTTTCGAGTTCTGATCATAGTAGTCACCACCACACTCACCGATCACTGCCACCATATTCCGCCGCCATATACCCTACCACCATAAACCCTAATACTCCGCCACCGCCTTCCTACCGCGACACAGATCCGATCAGTTTCCTGTCGTGGTACGAGTCCGAGTAGAGTTATTGTTTCCTCGTTATTTCTTTTTACTTTCCTTCTTTGTTGTTTCCGTGTTCAGCTAAAGTCCGTGTCGAGCTAAGAGTCCGGTCGTAAGTCTGAAACTGCCTCCGAAAAAAATTTCTGGCTATTGATGTAGCCCGACCTACGGTCGTTACCACATCTTGGTCTCCAACTTACGCCAAGTCGTCATGGACTCCAAAGGTGAATCCGTTCCTCTATGCGCGCCCACTTCCTACCCTATTGAATGGTATGCTACTTCATACTCCGTCACATACGCATGATAGGTTCACACCGACAAGTACGGAGGCAAGGGAGGAAGCCCGGGACATCAAGCCCGACAAGACGGAGGCTTGGAAGAGGAGACGGAAGAAGCCACGGCTGAACAACCGGAGTCTCCGGCCTACACCGGAGTCTCCGGCCTACACCGGAGTCTCCGGACCTACCTCCGGACCGACCCCAGCAACCGCCCGAGGACAGTCAGAACGCTACTCCGGAGACGACACCGGAGACAGACCGGAGTCTCCGGCCTAGACCGGAGTCTCCGGACCCCACACCGGAGTCTCCGGCCCGCACGATGGGCCTGCGCGCCGCCAGCTGGGCCTTCGGCCCATGTACCCCTCTAGCTCGTCCAAACCCTAGTTTTATCCCTAAACTACCCCTGTTTATGTGGCTGGCCTATAAATAGAGCCCCCACCCCTTCATGTATCCCTTAGGCATAGATGGTAGACTAAAGACAACCCCCATTGTGGAATCTCTAGTTTTGCCTCATCCCCTTATCCAAGGGGACAGACTATCGTCACCAACCTCGATTGGACTTTGCATCACGCATCCATCGTTGAACAAGGCCTTGGAGTTCATTGTCTCGTCTCCAAGTTGTCAAGACCCTCCCCAAGGTGTTCTTCCCTCTTCGATGTGGATTTGAGGGAGCACGTTGACCGATCTTTCCTTGCGAGGATTCTATCTGACCGGTGGCCGCCGTTCGGGAGCAATCGGCCTTGTATCGTGTGAGTTTTGCGTGTGTTCATCGTGTTCTTCGCGAGGTGTGTGTTCGCTTCCGCTACCTTCTCGCTTTCCCCTCGCTTTCCCATCGATTTGACCACGAGATCCGTGAAGATCGGGCACCCAAGAGGTTAACCCCTCCATCAGCTATACTGTTTTTCGACCCCGGGGATCACTTTTCTCCATCGGCCGTTATAGCGATATTTTTTGTGCCTGCGCGCTTTCCGGAGCAAAATAAAAAATTTCGAATTTTTTTTTGGGGCTAACCTCTTTTTAGACCCCGTAGATCAGTTCTAGACACTCGCCATCATAGTGATTTTCTGCATCTCGGTTCGCTTTTCAGGGTGCCATATCATCATACATTGCTTGTTGTGTCGCGTCGTGACATCGTTGGTGATCTAGGTTCGCGTCTCTAGTACGGTCTAGCCTAGGACCAGCACAGTACCATCGTTGAGCATTCTTTCAACTTTTGCATTGCTGTTTTGATAATTGCTAACCCCCTTTGCTAAGCCTTCCCAGAGCTCCACAGATACTCTCCACGTGCGGTGTTTAGACTCTTGGTAATCGCTTGCTTCAATCTCTGGACCCACTGATCCTCGTGGTTGCACATCGCCTTTTCCTGCTGTTTGGTAAGAACTTGTAAGAGCTTCGTATATTGCTTGACGGATTACGCGTGACTTCCACCATATTTCCGTACTATATACCTGTGCTTTTTTAGGACTAACCATGACAGATACTTCGCGGAACCCTGCCACAATGACGAACGAAGAACTACATGCCCACTTCTCCGTGCTCTTGGTCAGTCGCGCTGAAGACGTGGATACGCGCCTCGGGTAGTTTGACACCAAGCTCACCAACGCCGTGGACAAGATCGATGGACTCGAGAAATCCTTCAACGCCAAGCTTGACGTTCGGTTCAAGGAGCTTTTGAACCGATTGCCCGCACCCGCACCGGCACCCACACATGGCGCACGGCGCATTCCGATCACGGGTCGGACTGCTGGTTCGGCTGCCGCCGCACCCCCGGCGGCTACTGCTGCGGTTGACGCTCCTCAGACTTCCGCCGCTGCTGCTGCTGCGACATTGGGGACAGACGAGGGGTACTACTACGACCCCGACGACGACGATCTGTTTGACGAGGAGGTTGAACAACCTCCACAGGTACCTGCTGGTCGTCCCCAACATTACTACCGCAACGCTCGACCACCGGTACGTGATGATGATCATGTTACAAAGCTTAAATTAAATATTCCATCTTTTGAGGGTAAATATAATCCTGATGCATATCTCACATGGGAGATGGAAGTAGAACAACGTTTTGCATGCTTAAAATATCCTGAGAATATGCGTGTTAGTGCTGCTACATGTGAATTTACTAAATTTGCTTCCCTTTGGTGGTCTGAGTATTGTCGTTTAAATCCTACTACTATTCCTAGTACTTGGACTGCTTTAAAAACTACTATGCGTGTTCGTTTTGTACCTCCTACTTATCAACGTGATTTACTAAAGAATCTGACACGTTTACAGCAAGGGAAAAATTCTGTAGAAGAGTATTATCAGGAATTGCAAACGGGGATGGTTCGGTGTGGTCTTGTTGAATCTAATGAACAAATGCTTGCACGTTTCTTTGGTGGATTAAACAAGGACATTCAACACATCTTAGATTATAAGGAAAATAATTCTATCACTCGTTTGTTTCATCTTGCTTGCAAAGCTGAACGTGAAGTGCAGGATTGCCAAACACCATGGAGGAGGACTAATAATTCTGCAGGTCGCACATCCACTTGGACATCCCGACAATCAGCGCCTCCTCGTGATTCGCCACCAGCTACTACCACATGCAAGGCCACCACAAGATTTCCAGCTTGATGCAGCCCGTCCTACGACCGCTACTACATCTACACCCACGAGCTCCCCAAGTGGACCCATGACTCGTGCCCGAGCCAAGCTCCTTCAAGCCAAGGTTAACTCGCTCCTTTCCTTGTGTGACTTCGACAGACCCTAGGATGGTTTGCTACTTCATACGCATACACTGTGCATCATCAGGTTCGAAGAGAAGGACCCAAGGGACGAAGGAAACAGAGCAGAAGCAACCAGTCGCTGCCAGATGCCAGCGGTACTGCCGACCGGTACTACCGGTCCAAGCGGTACTACCGGTCCCTCAACCGGTACTACCGGACAGCGGTACTACCGCCCCCTCCTACCGCCTGATACTGGCGCCTCCGACGGAAGCTCCAGGCCCTCAAGCGGTACTACCGCTCCCGGAGCGGTACTACCGGTTGCGACCGGTACTACCGGTTGCCGGACCGGTACTACCGGTCCTGACTGATCGTGAACACTTCAGTTCAGCCCTGCGCCTTGTAACCCTTCCTATAATTTACCTTTTCGTTCCGAAACTACCCCTGTTTTGTGGCTGGACTATATATAGCCCCCACCCTCCATTGTAAACGCTATACTTGGATAATAATAGATATTAAGGAAACCCTTTGAGGACTTATATCTATTGGTCTCATGCTCCTACCAAGGAGCACCGGATTATCCACCCCCCTCTTGGATCTTGCCTAGTGCGTTCAAGTTGTACAAGGCCTTGGGTTCTCGGTTTCTCGCCCCCAAGTCATCAAGATCTCACCAAGCACCTCATCCCCCGTTGTTGGCGTGGAGAGCGAGCTTCGCCCAATACCGATCCTAGAGATTATGTTGGACCGGTTGCCACCGGCGTGAGGAGTAGGCATGTATCGTGTTTTGGTGTGTGTGTGTGTTCGTGGTTTTCATCGTCTTCCTCGATTTCATCCGCCGACCATCGCTTTCTCCTTGTTTCTAGTGGAATTCTTGAAAGATTGGGCCAACCCCAGGGTTACCCCATAACATATTGGTATCAAGAGCACGGTTGATCACGAATTTCCCCCCATTTTTTCTTTTATCCACCTTAAAATCGAAAATCCCACCAAAAAGAGCTCCAATTTTCCTTCGGATCGATCTCTGGATTTGGTGCGTTTTTCGTGGTTTTGGTCCATAGATCTGTTGCTTTGGGAGTCGATCTATAGCCCCTGTTGTTTCTAGCCCAGCCTTTCGGTCAGATTTCCCACGAATTTGAGGTTTTTGGCAAGTTCATCCCGTTCCAGTCCTGTGCCAAGCGGTACTACCGGCCGTGCAAGCGGTACTACCGCGAGTAACCGGTACTACCGGTAGTACAAGCGGTACTACCGCTCACCGGTACTACCGGTTGGGGCAACCGGTACTACCGCTCGACTCTGACCGTTCTTCCTCGCCCGTTGCCGCCTCAATTTCGTTCGCTGACTTTTTCCACCTCGCTTGTTCGTGTTTCGCGTGTTTGTCGCCATTTTCACAACAGCTTCCGCATCAAGGTCACCACGCGCTCAACGACACCGCGACACTCGAACATCATCCCCCACCAAGGGTTGCAAGTCGTCAACAATACCAAAGGTATAAATTGCACCACCTTGACAGCCCCATATCTTCCTTTGTGTGTATCTATCCTATGAGAGCAACAGATTTTGTGTTTGTCTAAGCACTGTGCACTTGCCTTCGGAAAGTGAGAGTGTGAGGCCAAATACAAAAGCTAACAGAGTAGTATAGAAAGGGAGAAAAAGAATCAAAAAAAATAAGGAAAAGAAAAAGATAGAATAGAAAGATATATAGTCTCCCAATACAAAGAGAATACCAAGCTTGTAAGCCAACAAGAGAGAAGAAAGAGCGCACCGAGGCAAGTGCACAAATCTATTGCTTATCCTCTTTTGGCAAACGAGTTGTGGTCTCTCCTTGAGTTGGCACGACAACCGAGCGTAGTCTTCGTTAGGACCTTTTGTGCTCATTTTCATAGTCGTGCTAACCCCGTTTTTTCTCCACGTGTGTGTTTTCCGTGTTTTTGTAGATCGTATCCTTTTGCTTTTGATCTTTGGTTCTTTACCACGTAGTACAATAACCTTTTGCTTGGATCGTTTCGTTTGGTTTTCCACAATCCTAACCTTCCACCAAAAGCCTTTGAGAGTTTCTTGCCATTTCACTTTGCACGCTTTTCGCTCATTTGTGTGGAAATTGGTTTGATATAATCTCCAAGGTGAGGTAAAAGGCTAACTCTCCGCCCCTTATTCTCCATATACAACCCTTGTTGGTTTCTCATCATGGACAGGCATGGAGAGCCATCCCAACCACCACAACCTCCGGAGGATGACACACAATTCATGACAAGATGGGACCATTGGAAGGTCCGAGGAGAATTCAACTATCGTTGTGAAGCTCTCGAGAGGCGCCAAGATGAACAATTTAGCGAGGCCCGTGTGGAATTCAAGAACATCGACAACCACTTCGAAGAAGTCCGTGGCCAAATGCATGCCATGCAACACAACCTCGGTCATCAAAATGAAGCTCTTGGTCGTGCACTCGCCTCAACGGATGAGAAGCTACAACGCCTCGTTGATGGACTCGCAAGGCCACGCTCGCGCGAATCAAGCTCATCTCGGCACTCCTCAAGTGAATCAAGTGCACCCCGTCGTCACGCTTCAAGGCATCGGGATGGACCCGTTCTTCAATCCATGAGCTCTTCGCAAGCGGTACCATATCCGCGTCACGCCGCAACGTCAAGCTATGATGGTGACCTCTCCGCAAGACCTCCAAGGCGCGAAGAGAACCGACCACAACCAAGGGCACTTGTGAGTCAACAAGAGCAAACTCGCATGGACCACCAAGGCCATCGACATCGACATGCCCCTTCAACAACAAGTGAAGCATCCGAAGAGGACGAACAAGATCACCGTCGACGTGAAGCACTCGAAGATCCTCCAAGGCGTCATCATCGACATGAGCGTCCACGTCGGCAACATGATGGTCATGACGAGCCTCCTCTACACCAAGAAGAAGAAGAGCAGCCCATTGCGCATGCGGCTCGACGTCCTCCTCGCCACAGGGCGCAAGACAATGCTCCTCGACATCAACCACGACACGAACAAGAGCAAGCTCCCCAAGCTCGTCGTGAGGACCATCAACCTCCTCCTCGTCCTCAACCGCGTCAACAAAACGAGCAAGCTCCCCAAGCTCGTCGTCAAAACCAAGTTCCACCACCAAATGTGGCACCTCAACAACCGCAAGAGCAACGCAACAATCACCAAGCAAGACATGAGAGCTCGGATGATGATGATGACCGCCCAAATCATGGCAACCGACGCAACCGGAACCGCAATGGAGAAGAAACTTTCGGCAAGCTCAAATTCACCATGCCAAAGTTCACCGGTTCCAATGAGCCCGAAGAATATCTCTCTTGGGAACTCAAGGTCGACAAGATCTTCCGCATGCACAACTATAGCAATGAGAAGATGATGGCCATGGCATCCCTCGAGTTTGATGAGTATGCCAACCTTTGGTGGGAACAAGTCCAACACGCTCGCGAAGCAAAACAAGAGCCTCCAATCGCAACTTGGCAAGATATGAAGGCTCATATGAGATCCCGCTTTGTTCCTTCACACTACACGCGTGACCTCTTCAACAAGCTTCAAACGCTTAGTCAAGGGACAAAGACCGTGGAAGAGTACTTCAAGCAAATGGTGCTCAACATGATCCGTGCCAACATTGAAGAGCGAGATGAGCAAACAATGGCACGTTTCCTCAATGGCTTGAACCATCCCATCAAGCGCATCACCGAGTTCCAAAAGTACAACAACATGGTTGAGCTTGTACACATCGCATCCAAGGCTGAGCGCCAAGTGCAAGAGGACATCAAGTACAACAAGCCAAAGACGTACTTCACCTACAAGCAAGCATCAACCAGTACTCCAACAACACCAAGTGGAAGCTCCTCAAATACCACCAAGCTTCCCTTCAAGCCAACTCTCCCGCAAGGAAAACAGCCCCCAAGTGGCAAACACACAAGGGATGATCAACCATTCACCGGTGAATGCTACAAGTGTGGAGGCAAAGGGCACAAGTCGAATGCATGTGGGAACAAGAAATTTTTGTTCATCCATGACAACGGCGATGAAGAATACTTGAGTGAAGAAGAGTTTGATGCAAGAGTAAAGGAAGCCGTGGCAAGGCAACATTTGGAAGAGGACCAAGAACTTCTTGTGTGTGAGCATGACGCAAGTCCATCGCTTGTGGTCACAAGGGTCTTGACTACCCAAGTCAACGAGGATGAAGACGAACGCTCGAACATCTTCCAAACTCGTGCCGGCATCAATGGGAAGTCCATCAAAGTTGTCATAGATGGAGGGAGTTGCCACAACCTTGCAAGCACAGAATTGTGTGAGAAACTCAACCTCACCCTTCATCCGCATAGACACCCCTACCATATCCAATGGTTAAGTGACCAAGGATCCGTCAAGATCAAGCACACCGTCTCGGTGACGTTCTCCATTGGGCACTACAAGGACACGGTGGAATGTGACGTGCTCCCAATGACGGTTTGTCACATGTTGCTCGGAAGACCGTGGCAATATGACAAGCGTGCTTTCCATAATGGTCACTCAAACACTTACACCTTCAAATGGCTTGATAAAACTTGTGTGTTGCAACCAATGACTCCTAGCCAAATAATTGCGGACAATGCAAAGGCTTTAGCGAGGGCGCAACACGCAAAAACACCTTGTGAGAAGAGTGGTGAGCGAGAGAACCACACCATAGTGAGTGAGAGCTACAAGCCAAACTCGAGTGGAAAAACTAAGAGTGTTCTTCTTGCCACCAAAAGTGAGATGAGAGAAGTGCGGAACAACCCATCCATCTTGCACTATGTCCTAGTATGCAAGGGACTAGCGCAAGGAACTAACGACTTGACAAATGTTCCTCCTTCTTTGATGGCTATTTTGCAGGAATTCCAAGACGTTTTTCCCGAAGAGCTTCCTCATGGCCTTCCTCCTCTTCGTGGAATCGAGCACCGCATCGACCTCATACCCGGCGCACCACTTCCAAACCGCGCCGCGTATCGTACGAACCCGGAAGAGACGAAGGAGTTCGAACGTAAAATCAACCAACTCGTCTCCAAAGGTTTGATCCAAGTAAGCACTAGCCCAAGTGCGGTCCCCGTGATTCTCGTCCCAAAAACGGATGATAAGTTGCGGTTATGCATGGACTGTTGTCCAATCAATGCTATCACCGTGCGTTATCGACATCCTATACCGCGTCTTGATGACATGCTTGATGAGTTATGTGGAGCCACTATATTTTCGAAAATTAATCTTCGTAGTGGTTACCATCAAATTCGCATGGCTGAAGGTGATGAGTGGAAAACCGCCTTCAAGACCAAGCTTGGTCTCTATGAATGGCTGGTTATGCCTTTTGGCTTATCTAATGCCCCATCTACCTTCATGCGTCTCATGAACCATATTTTGAGATCTCTCATTGGGAAGAGTGTAGTTGTTTACTTTGATGACATTCTTGTCTATAGCAAGTCACTAGAGGGGCATGTTACTCATGTTAAGGAGGTCCTTCAAATCCTTCGTCATGAAAAGCTTTATGCTAATCTCCCAAAGTGCACTTTTGCAAGAGACAAGCTGATTTTCCTTGGTTTTGTTGTGTCTTCTAATGGCATAGAAGTGGATGTCTCCAAAGTCAAGGACATACGAGATTGGCCCATCCCAACAAATGTTAGTGAACTTCGTAGTTTTCATGGGTTGGCTGGCTTTTACCGTTGCTTTGTGAAAGATTTTTCTACAATTGCTTGGCCTCTCAAAGAATTGACCAAGAAAAATGTCACATTCGTTTGGGGAAAAGCACAACAAAAGGCTTTTGATGAGCTCAAAAAGAGGCTCACCGAAGCACCACTTCTTGCATTGCCAGATTTCACAAAAACCTTTGAGATTGAATGTGACGCTAGTGGTATTGGCATTGGTGGCGTCCTTATGCAAAATGGGCGTCCTATTGCTTACCATAGTGAGAAACTTGATGGCGCACGCCTCAATTATCCCATTTATGACAAAGAACTTTTTGCCTTGGTTCGAGTTCTTCAAGTGTGGCAACACTATCTTTGGCCCAAAGAATTTATAATCCATTCCGACCATGAGTCGTTGAAGTATCTTAAGGGCCAATCCAACTTGAATAAAAGGCATGCAAAATGTGTTGAGTTTATGGAGTCTTTTCCTTACATTGTCAAATACAAGAAGGGCAAAGAAAATGTGGTAGCGGACGCCTTGTCTCGCAAAAACACAAGCCTTCTTACACGCCTCGAAGTCAATGTCTTGGGTCTTGATGCCATCAAATCATTGTACGCGTCCGACTCTTTCTTTGGACCAATATTTGCACAATGTTCAATAGATAAAGGGATTGATGATTTCTATTTGCATAAGGGTTTTATTTTCAAACAAAACAAGCTTTGCATTCCGAAATCGTCTCTCCAACTTTTGCTTCTTCAAGAGTCCCATGGTGGAGGCCTTATGGGTCACTTTGGCCGTGACAAGACATATGACATGCTCTCCACTCACTACTTTTGGCCAAAGATGAAGCGCGACGTGGAGCGCCACGTCCAATGATCCACTACATGTATCCAAGCTAAGTCTAAGTCCAACCCGTTTGGTCTTTATATGCCATTACCTATTCCTCATGCACCTTGGTCGGACATTAGCATGGACTTTGTGTTAGGCTTGCCTAGATCTAAACATGGTCATGATTCCATATTTTTAGTAGTGGAACGCTTTTCCAAAATGGCACATTTCATTCCGTGCCATAAGACCGATGATGCTTCACATGTAGCAAATTTGTTTTTCAGGGAAATAATTCAGCTACACGGTGTACCAAGAACAATCGTCTCCGATCGCGACGTAAAATTCATGAGCTACTTCTGGAAGACTCTCATGGCCAAGCTCAGCATCAAGATCCTCTTCTCGTCCGCCTCGCATCCTCAAACCGATGGACAAACCGAGGTCGTCAATCGAAGTCTTGGCACACTCCTACGGGTGTTGATAAAGAAGAACCTTAAAGACTGGGAGGAATGTATTCCACACGCCGATTTCGCCTACAACCGCGCCAAGCACTCCACCACCATGAGGAGCCCGTTCATGATCTTCTATGACTTCGAGCCCCTCACCGCGCTCGATATCCTTCCACTACCACTTCATGAACGTGCCAACATGGACGTTGCCAAGCGTGCCCAAACAATGAAGAAACTCCATGAATACACAAGAGCTACGATCGAGCAACAAGTCCTTCGCCAAGCATCAAGGCTAAACAAGAACAAGAAAGAGATGATCTTTGAAGAGGGCGACCTTGTGTGGATTCACTTGAATAAAGACCGCTTTCCCAAGGAACGCGACTCCAAGCTAAAGCCAAGAGGTGATGGACCATTCAAAGTGCTCAAGCGGATCAACAACAACGCTTATGTCATCGATATCCCAACATCAAAGTATCTTGTGAGCTCGACATTCAATGTCAAGGACCTCTCACCCTACCATGGAGAAGATGAAGTTGAGAAGGTTGAAGAGTCGAGGACGACTCTTTCCCAAGGGGGGGAGCTGATGCAGCCCGACCTACGACCTCTACTACATCTACTCCCACGAGCTCCCCAAGTGGACCCATGACTCGCGCCCGAGCCAAGCTCCTTCAAGCCAAGGTTAACTCGCTCCTTTCCTTGTGTGACTTCGACACACCCTTGGATGGTTTGCTACTTCATATGCATACACTGTGCATCATCAGGTTCGAAGAGAAGGACCCAATGGACGAAGGAAACAGAGCAGAAGCAACCATTCGCTGCCAGACGCCAGCGGTACTGCCGACCGGTACTACCGGTCCAAGCGGTACTACCGGTCCCTCAACCGGTACTACCGGACAGCGGTACTACCGCCCCCTCCTACCGCTCGATACTGGTGCCTCCGACGGAAGCTCCAGGCCCTCAAGCGGTACTACCGCTCCCGGAGCGGTACTACCGGTCGCAACCGGTACTACCGGTTGCCGGACCGGTACTACCGGTCCTGACTGATCGTGAACGGCTTAGTTCGGCCATGTGCCTTGTAACCCTTCCTATAATTTACCTTTTCGTTCCGAAACTACCCCTGTTTTGTGGCTGGACTATATATAGCCCCCACCCTCCATTGTAAACGCTAGACTTGGATAATAATAGATATTAAGGAAACCCTTTGAGGACTTATATCTATTGGTCTCATGCTCCTACCAAGGAGCACCGGATTATCCACCCCCCTGTTGGATCTTGCCTAGTGCGTTCAAGTTGTACAAGGCCTTGGGTTCTCGGTTTCTCACCCCCAAGTCGTCAAGATCTCACCAAGCACCTCATTCCCCGTTGTTGGCATGGAGAGCGAGCTTTGCCCAACACCGATCCTAGAGATTATGTTGGACCGGTTGCCACCGGCGTGACGAGTAGGCATGTATCGTGTTTTGGTGTGTGTGTGTTCGTGGTTTTCATCGTCTTCCTCGATTTCATCCTCCGACCACAGCTTTCCCTCGTTTCTCGTGGAATTCTTGAAAGATCGGGCCAACCCCAGGGTTAGCCCATAACACAGCTGCTCCTCCACCATCATCCAATGCTCCTGCTCGTAATGCATCTTCTATGGCTTCCGGGTAAGACAAAGGATATACAATGCCGCAAGTGCTGGGGTTTTGGTCATATTGAGAGACAGTGCACAGCACAACGTGTGATGATGGTGCGAGAAGATGGTGAATACGATTCAGCGAGTGACTTCGATGAAGATACACTAGCCCTTATTTCTGCTCGAGATGGAGACAATTCTGATGCTGATGAAGAGACAGAGGTAATGGGAGCTGAAGCTGCTGGTCAATACAGGAGCTTAATTACACAACGTGTGTTGAGTGTGCAATTGAGCAAATCTGAGCACGATCAACGCCACAACCTGTTCCAAACACGTGGTGTTGTCAAGGAAAGAGCTATACGGATCATCATTGATGGAGGGAGTTGTAATAATCTGGCCAGTGTTGACATGGTAGAGAAGCTTGCGCTTCCAACAAGACAACGCCCACATTCATACTACATCCAATGGTTTGAGAGTTCTCGCAAGATCAAGGTAACAAGAACGGTACGCGTGCATTTTACTATTGGTACATATTCTGATTTTGTTGATTATGATGTTGTACCTATGCAAGCCTGTTCGCTGTTACTTGGTAGACCATGGCAATTTGATAGAGAATCTGTTCAGAATGGCAAAACTAATCACTATTCTCTTATGCATGATGGAAAGAAAATTGGTCTAAAACCTATGACTCCCGAACATATTTTAAAAGATGATCTTGCTAGAGCTAGTAGAGCTAAAACTGAGGAGAAAAATAGAAGTGAGAATCAGATTGTTGCTGCAGATTTTATACCACCAAAGAACACTAAATCTGATTCTACACATGCTACTGAAATTCGTTTGAAGAGTACATGTATGCTTGCAAATAAAATTGATATTGCTGAACTAGATGTAAACAATACTCAATGTTATGCAATTGTCTGCAAAGAGGTTCTGTTTTCATTTGAGGATATGCCTCCTTCTTTGCCACCCGCTATTGCTAACCTTTTGCAGGAATATGAGGACGTCTTTCCCGCTGAGCTGCCACCAGGACTACCTCCTATTAGAGGAATTGAGCACCAAATTGATCTAATTCCTGGTGCCACGTTGCCCAACCGCGCGCCATATAGAACCAATCCAGAGGAGACAAAGGAGATACAACGCCAAATTCAGGAACTACTCGACAGAGATCATATTCGTGAGTCCCTTAGCCCCTGTGCTGTTCCTATTATTTTGGTACCTAAGAAAGATGGTTCTTCGCTCATGTGTACTGATTGTAGAGCTATCAATAATATTACTATTCGATATCGTCATCCTATTCCACGTTTAGATGACATGCTTGATGAATTGAGTGGCTCTACCATGTTTTCTAAAGTTGATTTGCGTAGTGGTTACCACCAGATTCGTATGAAATTAGGAGATGAATGGAAAACGACATTTAAAACTAAGTTTGGTTTATATGAGTGATTAGTAATGCCGTTTGGTTTAACTAATGCACCTAGCACTTTCATGAGATTAATGAACGAAGTTTTACGGGCTTTCATTGGACGTTTTGTGGTAGTCTACTTTGATGATATTCTGATTTATAGCAAATCTTTAGAGGATCATTTGGACCATTTACGTGCTGTTTTCAATGCTTTACGTGATGCACGTTTTTTTGGTAACCTTGAGAAGTGCACCTTTTGCACCAATCGAGTTGCGTTTCTTGGCTATGTTGTTACATCACAGGGTATTGAAGTGGATCCAGCCAAGATTGAAGCTATTGAGAATTAGCCGCAGCCCAAGACGGTCACACAAGTGAGGAGTTTTCTTGGCCTCGCTGGTTTTTATAGGCGCTTTGTCAAAGACATTGGATCAATTGCCGCGCCGCTGAATGAGCTTACCAAGAAGGATGTGCCCTTTGTTTGGGGCGATGCACAACAACAGGCCTTCATCATATTGAAAGATAAGCTAACACATGCTCCCTTACTCCAACTTCATGATTTTACTAAGACTTTTGAGCTTGAATGTGATGCTAGTGGAATTGGTTTGGGAGGGGTGTTATTACAAGAGGGAAAACCTGTTGCATATTCTAGTGAGAAATTGAGTGGGGATACTCTGAACTATTCTACTTATGATATAGAATTATATGCATTGGTTCGGACATTAGAAACTTGGCAACATTATCTATGGCCTAAGGAATTTGTTATTCATTCTGATCATGAATCTTTGAAGCATATTCGTAGTCAAGCTAAGTTGAATCGTCGTCATGCAAAGTGGGTTGAATTTATTGAGTCTTTTCCTTATGTTATCAAACACAAAAAGGGTAAAGATAATGTTATTGCTGATGCTTTGTCACGCCGTTATGCTTTGTTATCTCAACTTGACTTCAAAATATTTGGATTGGAAACTATTAAGGAACAATATGTGCATGATGCTGAATTTAAAGATGTGTTGCAGAATTGTAGAGATGGTAGAACTTTGAACAAGTTCGTCTTCAATGATGGATTTGTGTTCCGTGCTAACAAACTATGCATTCCAGATAGCTCTGTTCGTCTTTTGTTGTTACAGGATGATAGGGCAAAGGTGTCCGATCTTTCGATGAGATGGCGATAATCGATTTGGTGGAGTTCGGGCTTGACGATCCGACTACACGTGCGAGCACGAGCGCCAATGCAATCGCTAGGCCAATCTCCTGGAGGTTACCGATCCTGCGTGAACACGATCAGCCTGACCAGCGAGGGTCTTAATTCCTACCTGAAATCGAGAACAAGTAAGAACCAATATTGCAATCAAGATATTGCGGATTAAGAGGAAAGCTTTATTGAAAGAGGTGGGATCCTGAATAGGTGCGAAGTACAAGAGGCCTCTGCGACGCTCGAGCCTTGGCGAAGTTGCGACTATGGCTAACTTAATGTCTAAACAAAATCCGAGTCTAGAGGTTCGGCTATGGGGCGTATTTAAGGGCGAAAAGGTGGGGTTTCGGCCAGCCAAGGAAGTGGTGGTCGAATCCAACCCTAAAAGTCCTTTTCCCCTCAAATACGGACTCTAAAAAGTGGCTAATTAAAATCCTGCGAAAATTACATGGGCCTGGCCCAAAATAAAGGTGTCGCAGCACCATATTATGCTATGGACGAATTCGTAAAGTATTGATCTTGAATATTTCGTCCAAGCCTTCTTTCTTCATTATGGTGGCCTCAAAGTTCTGAAATCTTCATCCGTGGCCTTCTCTTGGATCATCACATGCTTGCTGCCATCTCCATGCATGGCCATGCTCCAATGCTTGTCCCTCTCATCCATGCTTGGTCCATCATTCCTAAGAGTAAGAAATGTATCTGATTTAGGCAGCATCATATTCTCATGTATGTAAGGAAAGTTCCAAGAAACGAAAGTACCTGATAGTTAAGTTGTTTGCACACGAGATCTTGTGATGGGTCCTTGTATGTGTGTTGCTGTAGGTACAACGGTTGTATCAATAGTAGGGATGTCCACATCATGCTCCCCTTCTTGAATTGAAGTCGTCCTCGACGCAATCTCATCTTCCTCACCAAAGTAAGGCTTCAAATCTGCAATGTTAAATGTATGACTAACCGTACCAAAGTCTGCAGGCAACTCAAGTTTATATGCATTATCATTGATTCTCTCTAACACCTTAAAGGGACCAGCAGCACGTGGCATTAACTTAGACTTGCGTAAATCAGTAAAACGATCTTTACGCAAATGTAACCAAACAAGATCGCCAACATCAAACACAACATGCTTTCTCCCTTTATCCCCAGCAAGTTTATACTTAGCATTCATGTGTCAATGTTATCTTTAGTAGTCTTATGCAAGTTTAATATCATTTCAGCGCGTTGTGTAGCATCCAAATTATGTTGCACCGAAGAAGGTAAGGCAATAAATCAATAGGTGCACGAGGAACAAAACTATACACAATCTCAAATGGGCACATCTTTGTGGTAGAATGCAATGAACGATTATAAGCAAATTCTATATGAGGTAAACACTCTTCCACAATTTTAAGTTCTTCTTTAAAACAGCCCGTAACATAGTAGACAAAGTTCTATTTACTACTTCAGTTTGACCATCAGTTTGGGGATGACATGTAGTACTAAACAGCAATTTAGTCCCCAACTTAGCCCATAAACATCTCCAAAAGTGGCTAAGAAATTTAGTATCACGATCAGAGACAATAGTATTTGGCACACCATGTACGAACAATTTCACGAAAGAACAAATCAGCAATATGCGCAGCATCATCCGTTTTATGACAAGGAATAAAGTGTGCCATCTTAGAAAACCGATCCACAACAACAAAAATACTATCCCTCCCCTTCTGTGTTCGTGGCAATCCAAAACAAAGTCCATAGAAATATCCTCCCAAGGAACACTAGGAACAGGAAGAGGCATATATAAACCATGTGGATTAAGGCGAGACTTAGCTTTTTGACAAGTAGTGCAGCGTGCCACAAATCTCTCAACATCGCGATGCATACGTGGCCAAAAGAAGTGTGCAGCAAGAACATCCTCCGTCTTCTTGACACCAAAGTGTCCCATCAATCCTCCTCCATGCGCCTCCTGTAACAACAAAAGACGAACAGAGCTATCTGGAATGCATAGTTTGTTAGCACGGAACACAAATCCATCATTGAAGACGAACTTGTTCCAAGTTCTACCATCTCTACAATTCTGCAACACATCTTTAAATTCAGCATCATGCACATATTGTTCCTTAATAGTTTCCAATCCAAATATTTTGAAGTCAAGTTGAGATAACAAAGCATAACGGCGTGACAAAGCATCAGCAATAATATTATCTTTACCCTTTTTGTGTTTGATAACATAAGGAAAGACTCAATAAATAATCAACCCACTTTGCATGACGACGATTCAACTTAGCTTGACTACGAATATGCTTCAAAGATTCATGATCAGAATGAATAACAATTCCTTAGGCCATAGATAATGTTGCCAAGTTTCTAATGTCCGAACCAACGCATATAATTCTTTATCATAAGTAGAATAGTTCAGACTAGCCCCACTCAATTTCTCACTAAAATATGCAACAGGTTTTCCCTCTTGTAATAACACCCCTCCCAAACCAATGCCACTAGCATCACATTCAAGCTCAAAAGTCTTAGTAAAATCAGGAAGTTGGAGTAAGGGAGCATGTGTTAGCTTATCTTTCAATATGACGAAGGCCTGTTGTTGTGCATCGCCCCAAACAAAGGGCACATCCTTCTTGGTAAGCTCATTCAGTGGCGCGGCAATTGATCCAAAGTCTTTAACAAAGCGCCTATAAAAACCAGCGAGGCCAAGAAAACTCCTCACTTGTGTGACCGTCTTGGGCTGCGGCCAATTCTCAATAGCTTCAATCTTGGCTGGATCCACTTCAATACCCTGTGATGTAACAACATAGCCAAGAAACGCAACTCGATTGGTGCAAAAATGTGCACTTCTCAAGGTTACCAAACAAACGTGCATCACGTAAAGCATTGAAAACAGCACGTAAATGGTCCAAATGTTCCTCTAAAGATTTGCTATAAATCAGAATATCATCAAAGTAGACTACCACAAAACGGCCAATGAAAGCACGTAAAACTTCGTTCATTAATCTCATGAAAGTGCTAGGTGCATTAGTTAAACCAAAAGGCATTACTAACCACTCATATAAACCGAACTTAGTTTTAAATGCTGTTTTCCATTCATCTCCTAATTTCATACGAATCTGGTGGTAACCACTACGCAAATCAACTTTAGAAAACATGGTAGAGCCACTCAATTCATCAAGCATGTCATCTAAACGTGGAATAGGATAACGATATCGAATAGTAATATTATTGATAGCTCTACAATCAGTACACATGCGCGAAGAACCATCTTTCTTAGGTACCAAAATAATAGGAACAGCACAAGGGCTAAGGGACTCACGAATATGATCTCTGTCGAGTAGTTCCTGAATTTGGCGTTGTATCTCCTTTGTCTCCTCTGGATTGGTTCTATATGGCGCGCGGTTGGGCAACGTGACACCAGGAATTAGATCAATTTGATGCTCAATTCCTCTAATAGGAGGTAGTCCTGGTGGCAACTCAGCGGGAAAGACGTCCTCATATTCCTGCAAAAGGTTAGCAACAACGGGTGGCAAAGAAGGAGGCATATCCTCAAATGAAAACAAAACCTCTTTGCAGACAATTGCATAACATTGAGTATTGTTGACATCTAGTTCAGCAATATCAATTTTATTTGCAAGCATACATGGACTCTTCAAACGAATTTCAGTAGCATGTGTAGAATCAGATTTAGTGTTCTTTGGTGGTATAAAATCTGCAGCAACAATCTGATTCTCACTTTTATTTTTTCTCTCAGTTTTAGCTCTACTAGCTCTAGCAAGATCATCTTTTAAAATCTGTTCGGGAGTCATAGGTTTTAGACCAATTTTCTTTCCATCATGCATAAGAGAATAGTGATTAGTTTTGCCATTATGAACAGATTCTCTATCAAATTGCCATGGTCTACCAAGTAACAAAGAACAAGCTTGCATAGGTACAACATCACAATCAACAAAATCAGAATATGTACCAATAGTAAAATGCACGCGTACCGTTCTTGTTACCTTGATCTTGCGAGAACTCTCAACCATTGGATGTAGTATGAATGTGGGCGTTGTCTTGTTGGAAGCGCAAGCTTCTCTACCATGTCAACACTGGCCAGATTATTACAACTCCCTCCATCAATGATGATCCGTATAGCTCTTTCCTTGACAACACCACGTGTTTGGAACAGGTTGTGGCGTTGATCTTGCTCAGATTTGCTCAATTCCACACTCAACACACGTTGTGTAATTAAACTCTTGTATTGATCAGCAGCTTCAGCTCCCATTACCTCTGGCTCTTCATCATCATCAGAATTGTCTCCATCTCGAGCAGAAATAAGGGCTAGTGTATCTTCATCGAAGTCACTCGCTGAATCGTATTCACCATCTTCTCGCACCATCATCACACGTTGTGTTGTGCACTGTCTCTCAATATGATCAAAACCCCAGCACTTGCGGCATTGTATATCCTTTGTCTTACCCGTGGAAGCCATAGAAGATGCACTACGAGCAGGAGCATTGGATGATGGTGGAGGAGCAGCTGGAAATCTTGTGGTGGCCTTGGATGTGGTAGTAGCTGGAGGCGAATCACGAGGAGGCGCTGATTGTCGGGATGTCCAAGTGGATGTGCGACCTGCAGAATTATTAGTCCTCCTCCATGGTGTTTGGCGATCCTGCACTTCACGTTCAGCTTTGCAAGCAAGATGAAACAAACGAGTGATAGAATTATATTCCTTATAATCTAATATGTACTGAATGTCCTTGTTTAATCCACCAAAGAAACGTGCAAGCATTTGTTCATTAGATTCAACAAGACCACACCTAACCATCCCCGTTTGCAATTCCTGATAATACTCTTCTACAGAATTTTTCCCTTGCTCTAAGCGTGTCAGATTCTTTAATAAATCACGTTGATAAGTGGGAGGTACAAAACGAACACGCATAGCAGTTTTTAAAGCAGTCCAAGTACTAGGAATAGTAGTAGGATTTAAACGACAATACTCAGACCACCAAAGGGAAGCAAATTTAGTAAATTCACATGTAGCAGCACTAACACGCATATTCTCAGGATATTTTAAGCATGCAAAGCGTTGTTCTACTTCCATCTCCCATGTAAGATATGCATCAGGATTATATTTACCCTCAAAAGATGGAATATTTAATTTAAGCTTGCAACATGATCATCATCATTACGTACCGGTGGGCGAGCGTTGCGGTAGTAATGTCGGGGGCGACCAGCAGGTACCTGTGGAGGTTGTTCAACCTCCTCGTCAAACAGATTGTCGTCGTCGGGTCGTAGTAGTACCCGTCGTCTGTCCCCAATGTCGCAGCAAGCAGCCGCGGCGGAAGTCTGAGGAACGTCAGTCGCAGCAGGAGCCGCCGGGGGTGCGCGGGGGAGCCGAACCAGCAGTCCGACCCGTGATCGGAATGCGCCGTGCGCCATGTGTGGGTGCCGGTGCGGGTGCGGGCAACCGGTTCAAAAGCTCCTTGAACCGAACGTCAAGCTTGGCGTTGAAGGATTTCTCGAGTCCACGATCTTGTCCACGGCGTTGGTGAGCTTGGTGTCAAACTCCCCTAGGCGCGTATCCACGTCTTCAGCGCGACTGACCAAGAGCGCGGAGAAGTGAGCATGTAGTTCTTCGTTCGTCATGGTGGCAGGATTCCGCGAAGTATCTGTCATGGTTAGTCCTTAAAAGCACAGGTATATACTACAGGAATATGGTGGAAGTCACGCGTAATCCGTCAAGCAATATACGAAGCTCTTACAAGTTCTTACCAAACAGCAGGAAAAAGGCGATGTGCAACCACGAGGATCAGTGGGTCCAGAGATTGAACCAAGCGATTACCAGGAGTCAAAACACCGCACGTGGAGAGTATCTGTGGAGCTCTGGGAAGGCTTAGCAAAGGGGTTAGCAATTATCAAAACAGCAATGCAAAAGTTGAAAGAATGCTCAACGACGGTACTGTGCTGGTCCTAGGCTAGACCGTACTAGAGACGCGAGCCTAGATCACCAACGATGTCACGACGCGACACAACAAGCACTGTATGATGATATAGCACCCTGAAAAGCGATCCGAGATGCAGAAAATTACTAGGATGGCGAGTGTCTAGAACTGATCTACGGGGTCTAAAAAGAGGTTAGCCCCCAAAAAATTTTTTTTCGAATTTTTTATTTTGCTCCGGAAAGCGCGCAGGCGCAAAAAAATATCGCTATAACGGCCGATGGAGAAAAATGATCCCCAAAGCCGACAACCAGTATAGCCAGAAAATTTTTTCGGAGGCGGTTCCAGACTTTTTTTTTTTTTTTTTTGCTCTCCTTCTGGACTTACGACCAGACTCTTAGCTCGACACGGACTTTTAGCGGAACACGGAAACAACAAAGAAGGAAAGTCAAAAGAAATAACTAGGAAATAATGACTCAACTCGGACTCGTGCCGCGGCAGGGAAGGTGATCGGATCCGTGTCGCGGTAGGGGCGGTGCGGAGTTTTAGGGTTTATGGTGGCAGGGTATATGGCGGCGGAATATGGTGGTGGTGATCGGCGAGTGTGGCGGTGACTAGTATGATTAGAACTCGAAACTCTAAGGGACGAGACACTAAGACCAGCAACTCGACGCGACGATGTAGACACAAATTCAACAATGCAAAAACTGAAAAGATAATGCGAGGCGTAGATTGGTTATGGGATGGATCTAAACTCTAACTGTGTTTTTGGATTTTTCGTGGGTTATAGGTAAAAACAGATCTAATCTATGAAAAACAGTAAAATCTCACCGAGCAACCTGAAATCTGATACCACTTGATAGGGCAAAGGTGTCCGATCTTTCGATGAGATGGCGATAATCGATTTGGTGGAGTTCGGGCTTGACGATCCGACTACACGTGCGAGCACGAGCGCCAATGCAATCGCTAGGCCAATCTCCTGGAGGTTACCGATCCTACGTGAACACGATCAGCCTGACTAGCGAGGGTCTTAATTCCTACTGAAATCGAGAACAAGTAAGAACCATATTGCAATCAAGATATTGCGGATTAAGAGGAAAGCTTTATTGAAAGAGGTGGGATCCTGAATAGGTGCGAAGTACAAGAGGCTCTGCGACGCTCGAGCCTTGGCGAAGTTGCGACTATGGCTAACTTAATGTCTAAACAAAATCCGAGTCTAGAGGTTCGGCTATGGGGCGTATTTAAGGGCGAAAAGGTGGGGTTTCGGCCAGCCAAGGAAGTGGTGGCCGAATCCAACCCTAAAAGTCCTTTTCCCCTCAAAACGGACTCTAAAAAGTGGCTAATTAAATCCTGCGAAAATTACATGGGCCTGGCCCAAAATAAAGGGGTCGCAGCACCCATATTATGCTATGGACAATTCGTAAAGTATTGATCTTGAATATTTCGTCCAAGCCTTCTTTCTTCATTATGGTGGCCTCAAAGTTCTGAAATCTTCATCCGTGGCCTTCTCTTGGATCATCACATGCGTGCTGCCATCTCCATGCATGGCCATGCTCCAATGCTTGTCCCTCTCATCCATGCTTGGTCCATCATTCCTAAGAGTAAGAAATGTATCTGATTTAGGCAGCATCATATTCTCATGTATGTAAGGAATAGTTCCAAGAAACGAAAGTACCTGATAGTTAAGTTGTTTGGCACGAGATCTTGTGATGGGTCCTTGTATGTGTGTTGCGGTGGGTAACACGGTTGTAATCAATAGTAGGGATGTCCACATCACAGGAGGCGCATGGAGGAGGATTGATGGGACACTTGGTGTCAAGAAGATGGAGGATGTTCTTGCTGCACACTTCTTTTTGGCCAAGTATGCGTCGAGATTTTGAGAGATTTGTGGCACGCTGCACTACTTGTCAAAAAGCTAAGTCTCGCGCCTTAATCCACATGGTTTATATATGCCTCTTCCTGTTCCTATGTTCCTTGGGAGGATATTTCTATGGACTTTGTTTGGGATTGCCACGAACACAGAAGGGGAGGGATAGTATTTTTTGTTGTTGTGCGGTTTTCTAAGATGGCACACTTTATTCCTTGTCATAAAACGGATGATGCTGCGCATATTGCTGATTTGTTCTTTCGTGAAATTGTTCGTTTGCATGGTGTGCCAAATACTATTGTCTCTGATCGTGATACTAAATTTCTTAGCCACTTTTGGAGTTTTATGGGCTAAGTTGGGGACTAAATTGCTCTTTAGTACTACATGTCATCCCCAAACTGATGGTCAAACTGAAGTAGTAAATAGAACTTTGTCTACTATGTTACGGGCTGTTTTAAAGAAGAACTTAAATTGGGGGAAGAGTGTTTACCTCATATAGAATTGCTTATAATCTTTCATTGCATTCTAACCACAAAGATGTGCCCATTGGAGATTGTGTATGGTTTTGTTCCTCGTGCACCTATTGATTTATTGCCTTACCTTCTTCGGTGCAACATAATTGTGATGCTACACAACGCGCTGAAATGATATTAAACTTGCATAAGACTACTAAAGATAACATTGAAAACATGAATGCTAAGTACAAAACTTGCTGGGGATAAAGGAGAAAGCATGTTTGTGTTTGATGTTGGCAATCTTGTTTGGTTACATTTGCGTAAAGATCGTTTCCTGATTTACGCAAGTCTAGTTAATGCCACGTGCTGCTGGTCCCTTTAGGTGTTAGAGAAAATCAATGATAATGCATATAAACTTGAGTTGCCTACAGACTTTGGTACGGTTAGTCCTACATTTAACATTGCAGATTTGAAGCCTTACTTTGGTGAGGAAGATGAGATTGCGTCGAGGACGACTTCAATCCAAGAAGGGGAGCATGATGTGGACATCCCTACTATTGATACAACCGTTGTACCTACAGCAACGCACATACAAGGACCCATCACGAGATCTCGTGCCAAACAACTTAAATCAGGTACTTTCGTTTCTTGGAACTATTCCTCACATACATGAGAATATGATGCTGCCTAAATCAGATACATTTCTTACTCTTAGGAATGATGGACCAAGCATGGATGAGAGGGACAAGCATTGGAGCATGGCCATGCATGGAGATGGCAGCAAGCATGTGATGATCCAAGAGAAGGCCACGGATGAAGATTTCAGAACTTTGAGGCCACCATAATGAAAGAAGGCTTGGACGAAATATTCAAGATCAATACTTTACGAATTCGTCCATAGCAAATATGGTGCTGCGACACCTTTATTTTGGGCAGGCCCATGTAATTTTCGCAGGATTTTAATTAGCAACTTTTTAGAGTCCGTATTTGAGGGGAAAAGGACTTTTAGGTTGGATTCGGCCACCACTTCCTTGGCTGGCCGAAACCCCACCTTTTCGCCCTTAAATACGCCCCATAGCCGAACCTCTAGACTCGGATTTTGTTTAGACATTAAGTTAGCCATAGTCGCAACTTCGCCAAGGCTCGAGCGTCGCAGAGGCCTCTTGTACTTCGCACCTATTCAGGATCCCACCTCTTTCAATAAAGCTTTTCTCTTAATCCGCAATATCTTGATTGCAATATTGGTTCTTACTTGTTCTCGATTTCAGGTAGGAATTAAGACCCTCGCTGGTCAGGCTGATCGTGTTCACGCAGGATCGGTAACCTCCAGGAGATTGGCCTAGCGATTGCATTGGCGCTCGTGCTCGCACGTGTAGTCGGATCGTCAAGCCCGAACTCCACCAAATCGATTATCGCCATCTCATCGAAAGATCGGACACCTTTGCCCTATCATGGAGTTTCTTCATTGTGTGGGCGCGCTTGACAACGTCCATATGGCACGTTCATGAAGTGGGAGTGGAAGGATATCGAGCGCGGTGAGAGGCTCGAAGCCGTAGACGATCATGAACGGGCTCCTCATGGTGGTGGAGTGCTTGGCGCGGTTGTAGGCGAACTCGGCGTGTGGAATGCATTCCTCCCAGTCTTTAAGGTTCTTCTTTATCAACACCCGGAGGAGTGTGCAAGACTTCGATTGACGACCTCGGTTTTGTCCATCGGTTTGAGGATGCGAGGCGGACGAGAAGAGGAGCTTGATGCCGAGCTTGGCCATGAGGGTCTTCCAGAAGTACTCATGAATTTTACGTCGCGGTCGGAGACGATTGTTCTTGGCACACCGTGTAGCCGAATTATTTCCCTGCAAAACAAACTTGCTACATGTGAAGCATCATCGGTCTTATGGCACGGAATGAAATGTGCCATTTTGGAAAAGCGATCCACTACTACAAATATGGAATCATGACCATGTTTAGATCTAGGCAAGCCTAACACAAAGTCTATGCTAATGTCCGACCATGGTTCATGAGGAATAGGCAATGGCATATAAAAACCAAAGGGGTTGGACTTAGACTTAGCTTGGATACATGTAGTGCATCGTTGAACGTGGGCTCCGCGTCGCGCCTCATTTGGATCCAACCTTTGGAGACGAGTTGGTTGCTTTGATGTTCGATCTCCTTCGTCTCTTCCGGGTTCTTGCGATACGCGCGCGGTTTGGAAGTGGTGCGCCGGGCTTGAGGTCGATGATGTGCTCGATTCCACAAAGAGGAGGAAGGCCATGAGGAAGCTCTTCGGGGAATACATCTTGGAATTCCTGCAAAATGTCATCAAAGAAGGAGGAACATTTGTCAAGTCGTTAGTTCCTTGCGCTAGTCCCTTGCATACAAGGACGTAGTGCAAGATGGATGGGTTGTTCCGCACTTCTCTCATCTCACTTTTGGTGGCAAGAAGAACACTCTTAGTTTTCCACTCGAGTTTGGCGTGTAGCTCTCACTCACTATGGTGTGGTTCTTCGCTCACCACTTCTCTCTCACAAGGTGTTTTTGCGTGTTGCGCCCTCGCTAAAGCCTTTGCATTTTCCGCAATTATTTGGCTAGGAGTCATTGGTTGCAACACACAAGTTTTATCAAGCCATTTGAAGGTGTAAGTGTTTGAGTGACCATTATGCAAAGCACGCTTGTCATATTGCCACGGCCTTCCGAGCAACATATGGCCAACCGTCAATGGGACCACGTCACATTCCACGTGTCTTGTAGTGCCCAATTGAGAACGTCACCGAGACGGAGTGCTTGATCTTGACGGATCCTTGGTCACTTAGCCATTGGATATGGTAGGGTGTTTATGCGGATGGAGGGTGAGGTTGAGTTTCTCACCCAATTCCGTGCTTGCCAGGTTGTGGCAACTCCCTCCATCGATGACAACTTTGATTGACTTCCCATTGATGCCGGCACGAGTTGGAAGATGTTCAGCGTTGGTCTTCATTTTATTTACTGGGTAGTCAAGACCTTGTGGCCACAAGCGATGGACTTGCGTCATGCTCACATCAAGAATTCTTTGTCCTCTTCCAAATGTTTGCCTTGTCATGGCTTCCTTGACCCTTGCATCAAACTCTTCTTCTCTCAAGTATTCTTCTTCGCCATTGTCATGGATGAACAAGACTTTCTGTTTCCACATGAATTTGACTTGTGCCCTTTGCCTCCACACTTGTAGCACGCACCATTGAATGGTTGATCATCCCCTGTGTTTGTGCCACTTGGGGGTTGTTTTCTTGAGGGAGAGTTGGCTTGAAGGGGAGCTTTGTTGTTACTTGAGGAGCTTCCACTTGTGTTTGTTGTGAGTGGATGTGTTTGATTTTGTAGGTGAAGTAAGTACGTCTTTGGCATGTTGTACTTGATGTCCTCTTGCACTTGGCGCTCGGCCTTGGAATGCGATGTGTACAAGCTCAACATGTTGTTGTACTTTTGGAACTCGGTGATGCGCTTGATGGGAGGTTCAAGCCATTGAGGAAGCGTGCCATTGTTTCTCATCTCGCTCTTCAATGTTGGCACGGATCATGTTGAGTCCATTTGGTTTAAATACTCTTCCACGGTCCTTTGTTCCTTGACTAAGCGTTTGAAGCTTGTTGAAGAGGTCACGCGTGTAGTGTGAAGGAACAAAGCGGGATCTCATATGAGCCTTCATATCTTGCCATGTTGCGATTGGAGGCTCTTGTTTTGCTTTGCGAGGCGAGTTGGACTTGTTCCCACCAAAGGTTGGCATCTCATCAAACTCGAGAGATGCCATGGCCATCATCTTCTCATTGCTATAGTTGTGCATGCAGAAGATCTTGTCGACTTGAGTTTCCCAAGAGGATATTCTTCGGGCTCATTGGAATCGGTGAACTTTGGCATGGTGAATTTGAGCTTGCCGAAAGTTTCTTCTCCATTGCGGTTCCGGTTACGGCGGTTGTCCATGATTTGGGCGGTCATCATCATCATCCGAGCTCTCATGTCTTGCTTGGTGATTGTTGCGTTGCTCTTGCGGT